>PVJD01002966.1:0-179973 GCA_004026545.1 Mormoops blainvillei | reverse complement strand
ACTGAAACACAATTTGCCAAAAAATAAATATCTGAAAGCCATTTTGGGATTTCTACTTCCAGTAATAGTTGACTATAAATCAGCCTAACTTCTTGCCAATTAAACCAAAATATCTGGACAAAACATAGAAAGCATCTTATTAATAGCATCAAAGACCTAACAAGATGGTGAGGAGTTGCTCTGAGAGAAAAGGCAGAGTATAAGAGCATATACTGGTGAACTGGAATGTCTTTTATCTTGAGGCATTGCCAGGAGGTGACAGAGAGGAGGAGAGAGTGATCAAAAGTGGGCTAGGACAGCAGAACAAGATGAGTACCTTGGAGACTCATACTGCTGCTTGGCTGGGACTTTCCCCAGGTCCTCACCTTCCCTACACCCAATATTCGACATGTGACCTTCCTGGGAAAAATGTCTGACAGTGCTTTGGGCTTTCAAAGGACAAGAGCAGAAGCTCAAAAACATTGGCGGTCAGAAACCTCATGTAACGTAACTTTTGTCCTGGGACAGGTTGGTGACTTGACTTTCCCCATTCAGCTTCTCCTTGTAACACAGTTTGATAAGGCTAATCCTAAATCAAATGGTTCTTGAATCTGTGGTCAGCGGGACTCTTAAAGCTTCACAGAGCGTGCTGCACATTAGCCTGAGGCAGTACCACTCTTACTTTCTGGTCCTTGTTAGAATGTACTAGGACGAGGAGGACCTAAGCCACCACTTACGCTAGAACACAGAAGGTGTGTGTCAACGGCTAAACACCTGACCACGAGATTCGCCATTATCGGAAGCAAATGAGGCACAGCCGCAGGCGTCCTGCCGGAGACCAGTCGAATGCTCACTGCCCCTTCCCTCTCCCTCGAGCTTTTCCCAGAAACGAGGCCCATAAATCTCCCGGACTTTCTGCTACCAAATCAGCCATCCCTGATCAGAGGACACTGTCAGCAAATATCTATACCCAGGACACCTGGGGCAGATCAGCAGGCCACCCTGCCTGGGGGCCTGCTACACACCCTTCGAAACCCTTCTACCTTTTCCCTTGCTGCTGTAGGCTGCTCAGATTCAGCCCGCTGGATCAGTGTCCCGCCTCAAATGAAAGCCCTTGCTTGGACCTTTTTGGTTCCTGGTCCTTTCTTAGCCACCTCTGCTACCTAACATTTTGGTGTTGAAACCCGGGACATCTCCTCTGGCCTCCTGAGACTTGCAACTAGGGGAGAGTGGGCAGTGGAAGCTCGACTTGGGCTAACCCCTTTACCCTGTCTCGGTGAGGTTTGGAGACCCAGGAGCCAGATCAAGAACTCGGGGAGACCCACTTGTCCAGCCATCATATCAACTCCAGCGAAGCTCTCACGGTAAGGAAATAAAATTCTGTTCTTTTCTGGCACTTCCTTTTCTGCACTGTCATCTGGGATGACATTCCAGAAAATCTCAGCACCAGAGACCTGTGGGTCCCAGACTCACAAAGGGGAGCCCTTTTCTTAGCCTTCTCCACTTAGCTGCACGGACCCAGACACCCTGAGGAAGGGACGCCCCCCTCAGTGGTCTTTGGTCCAAAGCATGCTTATTTTCCTTACCTTTATCTCCAGCATATCTCCAGACTTCTCAATCCGGCCCTCCACGAGGCACTCTGCTGGGATGTCTCCTTCATAACCTTAAGAAATGAAACCTAAGGTCCAAAATCCGACCAAACAGGCTCATTTTCTATTGTAATAATGTCTGGACTCAATATAAATTAGACAAGGGATCCATCTGGCCAGAAAATGGGTCCTTTGATCCTCAAATTCTTCCTGATCTTGACAACTTCTGGCATCACATGGACAAGTGGAGCAAAATACCCTACATTCAGGCATTTTTCCACCTGTGTAGGTGCCCCTCCCTTTGTCAACCTTGTTCCACTTACCAAGTCCTACTTCTCCAATCCCCTCTCCACCAGTCCTCATACTCTGACTCTACTGAGCCTCCTTTCGATCCCGCCCATCACTCTTTTCCCTCTGCTCCTGTCGCGCCCCCTCCGTAAGGCACACCCCCAGACCCTTAAACCTGACCCTCTCTCACTTTGCCCTGATTCCTCTACTCACCCCAGTCCCAGTACCCCCCTCCTTCACACCGCTGAACAAAGTCCTATGGTGACCCTCCACCCCCCTGCCCCGCCCCCGTACGCCCTCCATGTGCTGCCCTTAGGGAAGTCGCTGGGCCCCAGGGCCCAATTTGAGTCCATGTCCCCTTCTCCCTCTCTGATCTCTCTCAGGTCAAACAAAAATTTAGATCCTACTCCCCTGACCCTATGCGCTTTACTAAGGAATTTGAATACCTTGCCTGTCTCAGAGGAGAAGAAATGAGTGTAGTTAGTGGCTCAGGCCCATGCAGATGCTTTAAACAGATGAGACCCTAATAATAGTCCACTGGCTGCCGTGACATCCCGTGTGGAGAACCTGACTGGGGTTATCAGGAGGGGAGACCAGGCAGGTGGGCTCTAGTCATATGATCACCTGCCTAATTGCTGGCCTTAAGTCCTCAGCGAATAAGGCAGCCGATTATGACAAACTTAAGGAAATTACACAAGGATGGGTCAAAAACCCCACAGCCTTTCTGCCCTGTCTCTGGAACACCCTCCAACAGTTTACTAACTTAAACCCAGACTCTCTGGAAGGCAGTCTCCTTCTCCATGTGCATTTTATCTCACAGGGAGCCCCAGACATGGGGAGAAAGCTTCAAAAACTTGATGCTGGCCTTTCTTTGCCGCCTTGGCTACGTAACAGACCTCGCCTTTTCAGCGTCCCTATTTGGATCCTGCTGCAGCTAGTCGCCACCCACGGAGTAAAGGGTCTACTAGGCCAAAGGCTTGTGCCTCTCCAGTGCTGGTTCTCACGCTGTCCCCATCCCCGGCCATGCTCACGGTACTGAGCAATAGAATTCCTTACCAAATGGTGCCAAAGCCCATTACCCAGGCCTCCACGAGCTTCCTTCTCTGGCCTCTTCCCCGAAGGGAATGCCTTGCCACAGGGGTGTGCATCTCTAGGTCCCAGGGGGTACCAAAGGTAGGTTGCAGTGCAACGAGAGGTCAGACCAGAGGTTGCTGAAAAGCAAGGGACCCCAGTTCGGGCAGGGGACCCCCAAATCGAGCACAGAGACTGCTTCCCCTCTTGCCGGGAGGGAAGGGCGCCAAGACGGCAGACTAAAGCAGCCTGCTTTCTGTGAAGGCAGGCACTGCCTGAAAAAGAGAAAATGTGCAAGGCAGGAGGCTAGTGTAAACACAATGCAGTTAGCGGGAGGAGGGGCAGAGAGCGTCCGGACTGAAACCAGAGCTGGGGCTTAATAGCCCGCAGCCTTGGAGCTACTAGCTGGTGACACAGGCTCCACAGCACTTGCGTGAGCTGTGGGGGTTGGGCGCCCCACCTAGGGTGATGGGAGACTTCTGCCCATGCCCAGAAAAAGGGGCAAAGACAAACTCGGCCATTGGTTAAAAAGCTGGACACTCCTACTGGCTTCTGAGCACGTGGGATTCTGGGAGAGAGGACGTCTTAAGCAGGAGGTGGGGAGAAGCCCTAGGGCATTTGGTGCTGGGTATAAGCTCTTGACTTTCTCTTGGCTCTTGGCTTGTGGCGCTTTGGTTTGGGACTTTTGGTCGCAGGTGCGCTTGGATGGTCTGGGTCTCTGGCCCTTACTACCTGCACTAACGGGAGCGCCCGTGGAACCTGCCAATACTGGGCCCATCAGCGGCTTAGGCCCCACATGGTTGGAAGCCCACTCCTGGAGGCAGGGTCCTTTACTGGGACGTGTTCTTCCCCAGGCTCCAGCCTCAGGACACTATGCTCCAGTGCAGCATGGGTCCTGGACTGCCACATGCAGGCTGAGAGCAGCGCACCCCAGATCCTGAAGGAGAGACCTGCTGCAGAAGATGGCAATTCTGAAACCCACGAGTGCACACTCGGAGAGGATGGAGATCTGGTTGTGTGACTGGCTTAAACTCCAAAGAGGACAAATAAGGAAATGGGGAACTTCTGGGAGTGGTTTTTGCTTATAATCTTTTGGGGAGCAAGAGAAGTTCTGGGTCTCGTGGGAGGGAAGGACTTAGAGGAGAAGTACTCTCAGCGCTCCCAGAATTGGAACCTGGCTAATAAAAACCTGTTCCCCTCAACAGAAACCTTTGGGTCATGTGTTAGGGTGACAAGCGTCTGAACCCCATGCTGCATGGTTATGGTAGTTGTGTCTGTGTGGGGGGATTTGGGTGCCCACAAGATCCCACATGGTGTTCAATTATGGGTTGCCGAAAAGAAACAGTCATTCTAGGAACCCGGTGAAGCCAAGGTATAAGATTTCCTGAATTGGGCTTGCTGTTGTGATGACACGAGAGTAACCAATCCATGTTGATGAAATTGTGCTTAACATCGGTCTTGTTGTAAGACTTGGATTCCCAAAACAGAGGAAGTTTTTATTCAGGTGTGAGATGCGTAATAGGTGCCTATAGAATGGGTGACCTGGAAAACTTAAATGAGGTGATTAAAATGTACAACCTGCTCGGATCTTTGCTCACAACCAGGGGCCAGACCTCCATAGCCAGACCCCTCCTGATGCCACACACTGTCCACTTGCAAAAATTTCTCTCTAATACTATCTAGGAATGTACTAAATCACATCTTAGATCCAGACATATTAGTGAGGAATAAGGGCATCCACATCATGTTAGCAATGAGTTAAATGATAGTAAATGGCATCTTAGAAAGTGAGACATCAAGTATTCCTTGTGATGTTAACATGCTCCAGAAAAATTACATGCTTTTTACAAAAATAATTTTTGTCTTCAATAATTATTTAGGAATGCTGGAACAACATGCCAAATACATCATGGTCGGAGAACTGAATAAAATTTGTTAAAAATTTTTTTCACCTAAAAAACTGTAAACTCTATTCTAATTCTCCTTCAGTTTTGATACATATCTGTGATAGATAAGTTGTATGAATGAGATGCTAAGTCTTGATTTTTTTAATGTTCTCATTCTCTTGAATACTGGTTTTAATGAAGAAAGCTTTCATATCCAAATTTTTAAAAATTGAGATAAAATTTCAAAGCATAAAAACCATTTTTGAGTGTACAATTCAATGTCATTCAGTGCATTAACAATGTTGTGCAACCATGCCCTAATTTTAAAACTTTTTCATCACACAGGAGAAAGATCTCTTTACCCATTAAGTAATCACTCACATTTCCCCTCCTCCCATCTCCTGGTAACTACTGGTCTGCTTTGGGTCTCTGGATTTGCCTATTCTGGATATATCATATAAAAGGAGTCATGTAGTATGTAACCTTGTGTCTCACTTCTTTCACTTAGCCTAATGTTTTTAAGCTTCATCCAAATTGTAGCATTTATCAATAATCTGTTCCTTTTTATGGTGGAGTAATACTTCATTGTATGTATATATCACAATTTGTTCATTCATTGGTTGATAGGCATTTGGATTGTTTCTCCTTTTTGACTCTTTATGAATATGCAATAAACATACATGTACAAGTTTCGGTGTGGATGTGTTTTCATTTTCTTGGGTGTATACCTAGGGGTGAAATTGCTGTGCTATATAGTAATTTTGGGTTTAACTTTTTTGGGAACTGCTAAAATATAACCAAGTTTTGGATACTTTGATTATTATGGTACCTTTGAATTTTAAACAACACAGCAAATCTTTTAACAGCTTTGATGAAATATAATTCACATACCATGAAGTTCACCTATGTATAGTGTTACTATTCAATGGTTTTTAGTATATTCACAGCATTGTACAATAATCACTACAATTTTAAAACATTTTTTATCACCCTCAAAAGAAACTTTGTACTTTTTTGCAGCCAACGCCCATCCCTCACTTACCCCTAAGCCCAGACGATTATTTTCTACTAATCTACTAATCACTAATCTATGTTCTCTATATACAGATTTGCCTATTGTGTACATTTCATGTAAATGGAATCATACATTATGTGATCTTCTGTGACTGGCTTCTTTCACTTAGCATAATGATTTCAAGGGTCATCCATGTAGTAGAACGTATCAAGTCTTTATTTCTTTAATGGCTGAATAATATTCATTGTATGGATATACCATATTTTATTTATTCATTCATCAACACCTGGGTTGTGTCTACTTATTGGCTGTTATGAATAATGCTGCGATAAACATATGCGTACAGGTTTTTGTCTAGACCTATGTTTTCAGTGCTCTTGGGGATATACTTAGGAGTAAAATTGTTGGTTCATATGGTAATTTTGTATTTAACTTTTTAAAGAACTTCCATACTCTTCCAATGTGGCGGTAATATTTTCCATTCCCATCAGCTGTGTGTAAAGGTTCCAATTTCTCCACATTCTTGATAACACTTATTACTGTCTTTTTTATTATAGCCATCCTGGTGAATGTGAAGTGGTACCTTGTTGCAGTTTTGATTCATGTTTCCTTGATGGCTAATGATGTCTAAGAAGTCTAAGAAGAAACAGTCTAAGAAGAAACCCATATCAGGAGGAACTAAAGCATCCTGTCAATAACTGGCACCAAATTGCCAAGCATGTGGAGATAAAGAATCCTTCTGCCCCCCTCAGGCCTTCTGAGTGGGAGGGACGTTGTTGGAACTTCCAGTCTACAGCCAGTTGGTCAGAAGCGCCAGTACATGCCTGGACTTGCAGTTGGTGTTTGAAATGGGTGTGTATGTGGTGGCGTAGGGGCAGTCCTATGGGACTGAACCCTTAACCTGTAGAATCCGATGTTATCTCCAGGTACTGTAAGAACTGAGTTGAAGTTTTGGACACCCTGCTAGCGTCTGAGAATTGTTTGTTGGTGTGGTGAACTCTCCCCTGCCTCTGTGGAAACTGGGGTCCAGAAACGCCATTTAGTCTCTCATAAATATTACCGGGGCCCATTCCAATGAGATAAGCCATACTTTGTTTTGTTTTTCTGCGGAGACGGCTAAGGGACAGTGTCCTTAAGCTTCTTATAGACTCTATTGTTTCATTAAACAGCTGTGTGAGGTATCACTTCAGGTATTTTATAGTCAAACTTTCAGCTTTCTGTGTCTCTGAGAGTCTCTGGATTTGATCTTGTCCCAAAGCCATTTCTTAATTTGAGTATCGATCGTCATCGGGAGAGGATGGGAATTTACAATCCTAACAATTCCTGACCTGTTTTGGTTTAAAAGTCATTCCTTTAGCTTATCTATCTCCTTTTACATTTTACTACACAATAAGAAAAAAAAACCTATTGGCACCGTCAGTGTTTCGAATGGAGTCTTCTTGGCTAAGTCACACAGTTCATTAAGTTCAGTGTTCTCCTTTCTGCACTAGCACAGGCAACAGTGTTGCAATGTCTGCCACTATATTGTAAGGCTCTATTTCCTTATAGATTCCAATGACATTTTCCTCACTTTCCTTAAAGGCCTCATCTGAAGCCTCCTATAAGGCCTTTTGGCATCTACTAACAGAGATCTCTAGGCTCTCAGACTTTCACTGTTAATTCTCTTCAGACTCCTTTGACAAAGGGTTTGCGAGTATTCAGTTTTATGGATATTGCCAATTTTACAAAGTGCTTCTGCAAATTTACATTCCAACCAGCAGTGTGTGAGTTCCAGTTGCTCCACATTTAATACATTTGTTTTTGTCCGTCTAATTTTGCTACTCTTGTAGGTAAGTCGTGGTATAATACGGTGGTTTCAATGAGCATTTTTCTTATCATTTATGGGCTGATACCATTTAAAAATGCTTATTGGCTACTTTAATTTCCCTTTTGTCAAAAGGCTTATTCAAGCATTTGCTCACTTTTCTGTTGGATTGTGGATTTTTCTCATTGATTTGAGGGCATTCTTATATGTTCGAAATAATGTCTTTTTCAGTCCAATAGATTTCAAATATCTTTTCCCATGCTGTGGCTTATCTTTTCACTCATTTTGAAATGTTTGGTCTTTTTTAAATAAATGGAAATACTTAATTTAATGTATTCCAATTACTAAATTATTTCCTCTATGGCTAGCTAGTGCTTTACATGTCTTATTTTAAATACCCTGCCTTAGTCTAAGGTCATGAAAATATTCTCCTACATTATCTTCTCAATGCTTTATGTTATTACCTTTTATATTTAGGTTTATAAATTATCTTCTTCTAATTTTTGTTCATTCACTGAAGAAAGGATTCAATTTCTGTTTTTTTTCTGTGTGAATATACAATTGTCCCAGCATAATCAATTGAAAGTTCATCTTTTTCTCACTGCTTCTGTCATTCTTTCTTGTTTTCTTTCCCATTTTAATTGCCTATGTTTGGGTTTCTTTCTAGTCTCTTTTTTCTATTTCTTTGATATAATTTCTGTCCCTGCAGCAATCCTAAACTGTATTGATTACTACACCATCATAATATATTTTGGTACCTGATAGAATCAAGTCCTCTTGTTGTGTTTCTTCATAAAAAGTATCTTAGCCATCTCTAAATGAAAAAAATAATTATGTTTTTTTAAATATGTCAAATAAAAATCTTGTGTATAAATATTCATAGCTTTATTTGCATACCAAAAATCTGGAAATGATTCAAATGTTCACCAGTAAGTAAATAGATAAAGAACTTGTGGTATACAATGAAATATTCCATAATAAAAAAATAGTGTTATATACAACAGTATGGATAATTCTAAAAAATATTATGTTGAACAAAGGAAACCAGATGCATAAGAATATATGCTTTATGCTTCTATTTATATGAAGTTCTACAACAGGCAAAATTAAACTAAAATGACATAAAACACATCAATGGTTGCCCGGGGTAGAGAATTCTTCAACTCATCTAATAGTTGAAAGGTGGCCCTGACAAAATGCTATTCTTGTAAATTGAGATAGGACTAAAATCATGATTATTATATACAGGTGCCCCATAGTATAGTAATGTATATTTTCTTGCCCTTCAGTGTCTACGGATCAGTAAAATGACAGCTTTAAAGTGATAATAATAATAGCACATGTAAAAGCTACAATTTATATTGCACTTAATATTTACCATGCATTGTAATGCTTTACATGTATAACCTCATTTTTCCACTGCAAAAGACTTTATGGGTATTATCTTTTTAATAGATGAAAAAACTGAGGCACAGAGAAGTTAACTGATTTACACAAAGTCACACAGCTATTAAATGACAGAGGTAGATTATTAATCTAGGCAGTCTGGCTTTGGAGTTTGTACTTGTAACCACGATCTGAATCAAGGCTACAAACGTGTTCTCTCCACACAGCATTACAACAAAAGGCTGATTTGGTAGGTTCAATGAAAAGCTGTTTGTTAGAATTATCAACATAATTGGCAAATTTGGGGAAAAATCTAAGTAGGGTTATTATCTTGTTATTTAAGATTTGAGAAAAATTCACCTCTTCCCTCCAAAGAAAACAAAACAGAAACAGAACAACAAACAAACAGAATACTGACTCTGTAGAGAGGAATGGACATGGAGGGCTTGTATTATCCAGATTATTGGTTCATAGAGCTTTAAGCCTCTTGCTTAACCAGGCTTGTATTAATGGGATCGGGTCCTTGCTCTGTCTGAAAGACATTTTTTTTTTAGCCTGTCACTAAGAACCAAATCCTTTTCTCCTGCTTCTAAAGATATTTATATATATTTTGTGATTTATTAAAATTTGCCTGCCTGTGGGAGAACTGCATCTTCTAAGTTCACTTCATTGCCTACTTCATTCTATTTGGGAAGCTTTGTCTTCTTAAAAGGTGTTTCTCTGGGAGCGCATTTTTGTCTGAAGTTTATGAAATAGCATGCTCAATACAGCACACAATTCATTCTATTATTTTCTTTTAAAAATTTTTTGTTTTATTTTATATTCTTATTTTTTTAATCCTCACCCAAGGATGTATTTATTGATTTTAGAGAGAAAGGAAGAGAGAGAGAAAGAGAGAGAGAGAGAGAGAGAGAGAGAGAGATGCCTTGTGTACCTGCTCAGACCGGGGATTGAACTGGTAACCTAGGCACGTGTTCTGATGGGAAATGACCCCTCAACCCTTTGGTGCAGAGGACGATGCTCCAACCAATGAAGCCACCAGACCAGGGCCATTATTTTCTTTATTAAGGTACTTAGTGGACACAGCAGTTGGTTGTGCGTACAAAGATTGCTACACATCCTCTCAGACATTTGTTTCTGTTTGATAACTTTGGTGGTGAATATTGGTTAATTAGCCTGAAAAATTGATGGTGCTAAATGATATTTTCTAACAACACTAAACTATTTTTTCTATCATGTAATTAATATCTAAAAACAGTATAATATGATTATCTCAGTTACTTATTTGGGTCAGAAAATCTTTCTAAATACACATATGACATCAAAATGTTAAGTATGTGTTAGTTTACCTCTATGCCATATATCTTCTATTGATCAACCTCTTAGAGAGATATAGGAGTGAACTGTGCCTTTTAAAAAAATTATCACTTTTAAGTACTGAAAAAGCCCTTTTCACCCTGGCTGGTGTGGCTCAGTGGGCCGAATGCTGGCTTGCAAAGCAAAGGGTTGTGGGTTCAATTCCCAGTCAGGGCACATGCCTGGGTTGCGGGCCAGGTCCCCAGTGCAGGACGTTTCAGAGGCAACAATACATTGATGTTTCTCTCCCTCTCTTTCTCCTTCCCTTCCCCTCTCTCTAAAAATAAATAAATAAATAAAATTCTTTTTAAAAAAGCTCTTTTCTTTTACCTTCATTTTTTGTCTTGTTTTTCTCCCAGTCCCCTCCTTTCTCACTCTAACTTCTTGCCATGTCTCTCTGTCAGATGTCTTTGTTTATTTCCCTTTCCCTGGGTCCTGGAGATTGGTAACAGTAGTGCTAGCAGGCACACTGGGTCCCAGGTCAGAATCCTGGTTGGGCTAGCATTAGTAGGGAGGAGAGATGAGAGTGGCTGCACAGCTTGACCGGCTTATTGTTTTTGAGTTGCACCAATGGGACACATCAAAGAAATAGAACATATTTTATGCAGTTTAATATGCCTCAGTAGAGGGCATCCTAATTTTACATGACATGGGAGAAGGCATATCTTTCCAATTCTTTCCCAATGGGCATGTCAGTAAAATAGGAATGCATAAACATTTGAGAGACAGGGATTGTTATGACAGGGCCTGCTGCAGTTATAGGGCATTATATTGGTTAAAATACAGCTTACGATGCTGTAGCAGATGAAAACTGATTTCTTGTGACTGTGATTTTATTAGTTTCCCATTGTTGTTACAAGAAATTATCAAAAACTCAGTGACTTAAACAACACAAACTTATTAATTACAGTTCTGCTGGTCAGAAGTCCTAAAATCAAAGGGTTGGTAAATCTGTATTCCTTCCGGAGGCTCTAAGGGATTATTTGTTCCTTGACTTTGTAAGCTTCTACTCTGCCCATATTCGTTGGCTTCCATTTTCAAAGCCAGTATTCACATCATTCTGACCTCAGAGAGATGTCATTACATCTCTTTGAGACTATGAGACTCTTACAAGGACCCCGTGGTTACACTGGACTCACCTACGCAATTGAAGAAAGTCTCCCCATCTCAAAATCCTTCACTTGTTACATCTGTCAAGTAAGGTACCTCACCACCCCCCATTATAGGTTTTGGCGATTAGAATGTGAACATCTTTGGGGGTCCATTCTTCCAATCACATAAGTGTTCTACGACCAGCTGCCTGCCTTTTATTACTATGATATCAGTCTTACGTAAATTGAATTCAGCTGGGCTGTGACATTTTTACTGCTATTTTTACCTTTTTGAATCCTCCATATAAGAATGAACAACTGCAGTCTAATGAATCTACAGATCAACATGATGAGTTCAGTTCCCCAGAGCCCTCTTGATTCATGCATTCTCTGTACTTGATGCAGAGAATCTACTGGATTTTGAAATCTCTTGGGTACTGTGCCCACTAATCATGTAAATCAAAATTAATCCTCTGACTAAAGATATTGAATCCACAAAATTCCAACTCTATCTCTCCACTAAGATCTGACAGTTCTGGGAGCTTGTAAGAGTTGTTAAGGTATCTGCTCATGCCAATTTCCACAAAGCATAATATAAAAACATTGCATCATCAAATTAAACGTGTGACTTACTGTCAGCATCAGCCAGCACAGAAAAAGACCTTTCTACAGAAATTTAAGAGAGGGATATCTTCCCTCGCCCCAAAAGATCTTCATTCTTTGTCTCCATACTTTGGAGAAACTGGCATGGGAAGCATGAGGAAAAGGATGAACAATGAGGAAGAAGAGATGACAGACATCATGTGGTAACTTGCAAGACATACAGTTCCACACTAAGGACAATAGCATACACCCAAGGAACTTGGGTGGATGAGGAGGGCTAGGGAGAAGTTCAGAGTTACTACTGGGTATTTTGGCTTGGGGACACTGGATGTGGGTAAGCTTCATTTACTGTGGCGGGACACAAAAGAAGAGTAGTGTTTGTAGGTAAGGTACAGGTTAAGTTGGAACTGCTTATAGGACATCAAAGTGGAAGTGGCTGACAGGCATTTGGCTATATGGGTCTTAGGCTGAGGGGAGATTTGGGCTTGCAGTAGGGATTTATGACTCAGCAGAGTAAGGATGGTAATTGAGAATACTACTGGAGATAGTGTACAGAGTTAAAAGAGAAGATGGCATAAGATAGAGAACTAAGGAGAACCAACATTTAGAAGACAGGTAGAGGAAAAGCCTGCAACGGAGACTAAGGAATGGTTAGAGAGGTAATTCGTAATTCAGAAAGAGGTGACATGTTTAAAAAATTGGTACCTATTCCTTGGGTGGTATTATTGGAAACATGTTTAATCACAATTAAATGTGACTTGAAAATTGTTTCCTTACATATAAAATGGAACCAATAATTTCTTACTTGCATCACAGGGTTTTGAGGTTCAAGTAAAAAAATGTATTTTAAAGTATTTTATAAAGTGTTTACACCACTGGTGCATTAATGTGAATCAAAATCATTATGAGGACTTGACAAAAACACAGGTTGCTGTGCTTCTGATTTAGTAATAGCTGTAGTTTTAGATTTTAGGAGGTGAATCTACTGAATTCGAATTTTGCATAATTCTCTGATGATGCTGATATTGCTGGTTTTGGGACCACCTTTTGAGAACTACTGTGTAAAACAAATGCAAGGCATTATGCTTTTGATTTTACAGCAAAATTCAGTGTCCTCCAATGTTGTGTCTGTTTCATCCCCTAATCTTTTTTCATTCCTATGCCTTCCATCAACAGATGTTTCTGAAACATCCTTGTTCCCCTTGGTACCTAGCAATATCCGTATTATGTATTTGAAAGATCAGTTTAGCGCAGTATTGTGTTGATTGTTTACATAACTTGATCAAGGATAGGAAAAATTTTGGGGTTTTTTTTTGTGGGGAGGAGACGATAAGAAGCTCATTGGGATTTGAGGTGGGATTTATTTATTTTTTTCAAAGTCAATAAGATGTAGAATGCTATTTGTTACCCACTTTCGAAAATCCCATTAAAGAACTTGTAATTTGATCCGGAGGGAACAGCATGAGTAGAGTCAGGTAAGAGGAAAAATTGACCTCATTCTTCAGTCCTTTCCTAAATGCTCAGAAATGTGCACCTCGACGCTGCCTTTTTCAATCCCACAAACCAGGGAATCAGGAAAACGCATTAGCACCCTAGAACAGACTAGGAACACAGAGCAGGGAGGAGACTCGGCCCCGTCAAGACAGAAGGAAACTGGGGGAGGGGAAAGAAAACTTCCTTTGGTGGAGAATCTGCAGGGCCGTGGGAAGAGAAGGGAAGTGGGGAAATGTACCTCGGGCGTCAGCCAGACACTTTGCCTCTGGGCATGTGGGAAAAGTGAGGGAGGAGGGAGAAAGGCTGCCTGCCCAGAGCGAGAGCCCAAAAGCTTCCGCTGCTGCTTTTGAGTGAAGATCTGGAGAGCTAGAGATTTCTGCTACACGTCTTCCCGCCTGGAGGCCATTTCTCTAGATTTAACCGCGATAAAAAGGGAGCACTGGGCAGAGTCAGTCTAAGCAACTGTCGCCGCCTGGCCCACAGCAGATCCCGCTTCGGCCCCTGGCCTAGGCGGGAGAAGTGGCCCTCGGGACACTGAAGTTACTCGGAGGAGGGGTGGGGTCATCAAGCTCTTCTCCAATCACTGCGTCTGCTCCAAGATTTGCATATGTTATGCTAATAGACCTCCCGCTCAGCTCCTCCGCCCCCTGGGGGTTTTGGGGCCCTAGCGAGCCAGGCGAAGGTGAATATATTAGGATAATGAGGCGGGTTTCGGCCCGGCACAGGAGAGGGCGCGCTGCCTCGGGCGGCGGACCCAGGCCGCGCCAACAGGGGGCGGGGGCGGGGGCGGGACGTCGGCTCCCGCCGCGCGCGCACTCACACACACACACGCGCACACACACACTCACAAACGAGCATCTCGAAGTGTATTTAAGGCTCGCACGCGCGAGGCTGCGGAGATCCTTGGGGCAGCGGCGACTTAGGCTTTGCCGTTCGCTTTTGCTCCAGGGTTATTTCATTTCCTCTGTTCTCTGCCCCTCAGCTACCCTTTTTGCGCTGCGCTCCAGCCGCCGCTCTCCCGCCTCTGTTCTCAGCCTTTTTTGCCTGGAACTGAGTCCAGGTGGGAAACAGTTGGCGTGCGGAAAAACACCGACTAGATAGAAATAAGGGGAACTAACAGAAACGCAACAGGTCCGCGTTGCGGGGCGAGGGGAGCGGCGGCCGCCGCAGCCCTCGCCCACTGTCCCCTGACCTCGGAATAGGTGTCTATCCTGTAGGGGCCAGCAGGGCCACCCAGGTGGGTTTCATTTCGGTTTTCACCTTGTTGCCACCGGTCCCTAGACTGAGGGTGCTCTTCTCCCCTAGCTAGGAAGGGAGAAGAAGGCGAAGGACTAGCGGTCCGCGATTGCTCGTCTCGGCACTGAGGAGAGCCGGGGTCCACCTCCGCGCGTCCCCTCTCCCACTACGCCAACTAGTTGTACAGCCACGCGGACTGAACTTTGAAGGAATCGTCCTTTTTCTTTCCTTCTAAGATTATTGGAAGTGGTACAGGGTGGGAAGCAGCCGACCCCGTCACGATGCTGCTGAAGAATCCTGCAGCGAAAGGAGGGGCCCGAGAGCCGGGCTCGGAGGACCCAAGCCCCACTGGGCAGCGTTGTTCCAGGACCGTACCCTCGTGCGCGGTCCTGGCGGCCCTCCTGTCAGTGGTGGCCGTGTTGTCTTGTCTGTACCTGGGGGTGAAAACTAACGACCTCCAGGCGAGGATCGCCGCTCTCGAATCCGCCAAAGGGGATCCTTCCATCCGTCTGCTTCCTGATTGCGTGGATCAGCTGAACGCAATGGTGCAAGAAAAAGTGGAGCGACTTCTGGCTCAGGTGTGAAAGGCTGGGGTATTTTGCACGTGGATAACGTCTTGCACAGGCGTGATTCTGTGTATATGACCAATTCTACCCTTACTGTCCTCATACTTGGTGTGGCTGTGTGTGCATATGCTAGGCGTCCATCTCATTAGAGCATATATTTGTATGTGCACATCCTTTGATATGATCCTCTCTTTGTATATCATCTTCCCTTCCTCTTCTGAATGCTTGCACGTTAAACATATATGTAGCTCTAAAAGAGGAAAGAGTGGCATTTAATCTTCTTTTACTTTTCCAAAGCCTCATCTGAATCTTTTCCAATTTTGTGGAGAATATTTCTTGCAGAGATATCGTTACGTTCTTCATATGTTCTAAGAAGGTTAGGGCCATAGGTGTTAACAAATGGTAATCACTCTTGAAAGTAAAATAACCCTCCATGTGATTTCGAATCAGTCATTTCATACATTGAATGTTCTCATATTAAATGTTTAAAAAGAAAATAGTAGCTTTTTTGTGTGTGTAAAAGTGCCATTTGACTTCAGAGTTCAAAATAATCTGTATTATGTATCAAAATTAGGGGCAGCTTTAGATAAGAGTTAGATTTTCTGGAACTTGCTCTTCCAACATAGAGGCTATTTGGCAGTAGTTGCACCACAATATGATAGGTGGTTGATCTTCATGTATAAAATACGGGCTGTTTTAAAACACATAACTTACCTAGAACCACAACATATTAGTGCCGGGTTTTTGCATTGACTGCAATGTTTGAGCTGAGGGAGAAGGTGGTAGTAGTTGAACAATAGAAAAAGATGTTATACAAGTCCAGCAGTCTTGATATCATGTCAATGATCATTTTCTTTTTTTAGGGCTTGGGTACTGTTACGTTTTGACTAAAGTCCAAGTGCATATGTAAACTTCAGTTATGCAGGCTATCAGATGCTGGTGAATCAAGCATAGGGCCAGAGAATTCCTAAAGAACCCATTTCTCTACAGTGCTACTGATGACTCTTGTTACCTCTTTTTCCCCCCTGCAGAAATCCTATGAACATATGGCTAAAATAAGAATCGCAAGAGAAGCACCTTCTGAATGCAACTGCCCAGCAGGTAAAACAGAACTTATTTAACCAGGTTGGCTCCATAGCAGAGCATTTTAAAATAAAAGCCCTGTGTCTGTCGAGTCTACCTGTAATAATAGTAAAGAAAGAATGCAGACTCAACTTACTTTAATAAAATCAACATGTTTCAGTCAAAAGAATGGCAAATAAAGCCCCAAATATTATTTTAAGCAGCATACCAAAGTCTGTTGTGGAGGGCAAAGGAGAGAGATAATCACCAAGGAAAATATGGCAAGATGATGTACAAAGATGAAATTCATAGAGTCACGGATTGAAAAATATTGTTCAATTTTATTCAATTTCACTGTCTATGGGGAAAAAGACTGCAGAACACGTTAGATTCTGAATTCCCTGGTGGTGAATGTTGGATTAGTACAGATATCCGTTTGCTACTTTTGACATATGTTAGTAAATGACCTGAACTTCCTCTCCTGCTTTTATTCTTGTCTATCAAAAAGGTTCTCCTATCCTATAGCTAAAGGAAATGAGTAGTTCTTTATCTTGAGCTTCCTATTGCAAACTACTGCATTCTCAATGACCTCTCAGAAAAGGCTCTTATATTTTTACCATTTTTTTCTGTGTAGCTTTAGGGTATTATATTAATGACAGCATATTAGTAGAAGGATGGAAAAGAGATATGAATGAATGAAACCTCTGGGTAATCATTAAACCTTCCTTTATAGACCTCTGAGACTAGGGAGCCAGGCATCTGTAGACCTAACAATTTAGAAGCCCTTGGAATATATCTGTTGGAAAACATCTAGTGGATTCAACTGATAAAAGCCATGAGAAACTCTCAGAAGTCGAGATATTTATTTCAGATAAATGCTGCTAATGCATTTATGAACATTCAGTTTTTTTTGTCATCACTTATGGAAGAGTGAGTCTCTTACATTTTCTGTAACGTTCAGTAACACGATGCTTAGATACTTAACTATGGAAAGGCTACCTCCTATATTTTTTCATATTCTGAGTTTTTTTTTCCTCATGATAACACAGCTAAACCAGCTAAATGTTTGGCAATTTAAAATGTCAGCTCCCAGTTGTACATCATAAAAGTTTTACTATTTATGTTCTGCGACATTGTTGACCATAATGGCGCTGTATTTTTTGTAAATGAAGCCCTTTCAATTGAGAAGACATATACATTAGCTAACAGGGAAATAAGTTAATGTTTGTTTTGACATTGTGGGTTTCATTCTTGGTTGTTTTAAGTTGGAAAAGACCTCAGAAGTCAGAAATTCAAGGAAAGCACTTTTCTAGTGCAGGGATTAACTCGCAAAAACCTCATCAGCTTGGAAGGATTATTTAAATTCCCAAAACAGTTGGTATAAGACTTCACTGGTCACACCACTTGGATTCCAGCATTTTCTCTATTCAGTACTCTTGTGAACTCTGTGAAAAATAACCAGTGTTTAACTAATAGGATTCTTAGTGAACTGGGTGAAAAAGTAGTAGAGTGACAACCACATCACTGCTGTTTTTTGTGTTTTTTTTGTGTTTTTTTTTTTTTGTTTTAGTTTAACTCCTTTATTATGTTTGATATAAGCTAGTTGTTGAAGTCTAATATGTGATCTGGAAGGAAGATATATTTAGAGCTTACCTTATATTATCTTGGAAGATCATTTTTCTCCTTAATGTATTAATTGAATAATAAATGGTGATTTCACAATAACAAACAAATAAATAATAAATGGTGGATTCCTTGGCTGTTTTGTTGGCCCTCACTAATGGCTGCTTTACTTTCTTGCCACCACTAGAGCTCCACATTACATCAGTTTTCACCAGGTTACTTCAGAGGTAAATATTTGAAGGTGCACATTTCAATGCACAGAATCAAACAGGGTCCTTGCTGAGAAATTGCTGCCTGTGGAATAATTAGGTATCATAAAAATAAAGGTATTATGTTCAAAGTAGTGTCCTGGGGGAAAATTAGTTATTCTGAGTTATTGTTTTAGGGAATGAACAGACTAGCCAAGAGGATTAGAAAGGAGATACAGCACTTCCCACCTGGTTTGTTAGAGCCAGGGTTTGGCTCTAACCCTGGTTTGCAGTGACTAAAAGTTGTCACCCAGACATCTGTTTGTAGGGCAGAGTGAGACAAGTCTGTGACCTCAGTTCGCCCAGTTCCTGTGGACAGATGCCCACCCCTTGAAGTTGACACTCTTGTTGACAGTCTCCGTCACAGAGCCAAGGACTGATAGCAAAGGATTAATGCTGTGTTGTTTGTGTTCCCTTTAAGTGCTTTTGATAGAACTCAGTGCCAGTGAGGTTTATCCAGGTGGGCTACAAGGAAATCCAGGTGGGCTACAAGGAAGGAATTTATCAATTTTGTAAATAGTTTGTTTTTTTTTTAAACACAGGAAGGAGCCTGTGTAGGAGAAGGATGAGAAAGAATATTATTGAATAGTTTCTAATTATAAGGGAAGTACTCTGATTTAATCTTCACAACAACCCTGAGAGTTAAATATTAGTGATCTCATTTTATAGACTAGGAAACAGGACTGAGAAGGTGACTTATTTATAGTGAAGGCAAGGTCAGGATTCATGCCCACGTCTGGTAGAATCAAAAAAGTCCCAAGTTTAGTGAGGAATAGAGAATGAGTACAGGTTCCGGAGCTGGACAGCTCTAGATTGAATTCCTGGGTCTGCTACTAAATAACTGTGTGAACTTTGTCAAACTATTGAACTCTGTGTTTCAGTTTCTTTATCTGCAAAAAGTAGCTAATAATAATAGCTTCCTCATAGGATGATAATTTAAACATCCTGGCATATTGGTGGTTATTCATTAGACAATAGCAATTATTATTCTTTGTATTATATTATATGCTATTTAATTCTAATCTTCTCCATAGGGACATATGATAGAAGTGGGCAAACTGAGGCCTGCAGATGTGTAACTTGCTGAAAATCCAATGGCTAATGACAGGTTTTGGACTAGGTCACTATGCTTAATTAAACAAAAATATGTATAGGTCATTCATGCAGATATCCAGTCAAAAAAGTCAGTATCTCGGTGCTACCCCAAGATATTTATATTAGCCACCTAAATTATTTTTACCCAAACTGCAGGAAAACCTTTTGAATTTGTAGGGAAACCATGGTTGAGGTAGATAAAACTTGGGCTTAAAAGAGTGTGGGGATATTTAAAAAATTCTTTATAGCTTTGATACCAGATGTTTACAAAAGTAAACACTTCAACTTTCTGACTCATTTTCACACTAACTTTTAACAGGTTTATTGAAGTATAATTTATAGTAATTACTCATTTTAAGTATATAATTTAAAGATTAAAAATATAAATTTATGAAGTTGGGCAGTCATCACCACAACCCAATTTTAGATCACCTTTGTCACCTCTGAAAATTCACATTTACTTTTTTTCATGTGCTCAGAAACCCTATTTTTAAATATTTGCATTGAAGAAACCCCAAATTTAAAAAGAACCATTCAAATTGGAGCTCTGTTTAGCAGAATATTTGATTCAGCAGTAGCTGAACCATGGAAATTCAGCTGGCATCTGTGGCTTGGCCTCTGTAAAACTGGACTCTCATATTTGTGAATAAATTGGCTTTACGCTCTGGCTGTAGAATTCCGTTTTGGGTTTTGTTCTTGGAGTTGTACATAAAAGTGTGTATAAAGCAGGCATCTATATGGGAGGGTTTCTGTCTTCCAGCTGATACAGAACACTCGGAGCTAGGCAGCCAACCAAATGATGTTTAGATCACAAAGGTTTCTGTGCCTTACTCATCAGTAGTGTTGCCTGCCCAGGGTATTAGATATAAGAACATCTGTGATGTACTGGACCAAGAATGTGAATGGGCAGTCAAGAATCCAGAATTCTAATCCTGGCTTTGTCATGAACGTGTTATACAATCTGGGGCAAGTCATTTCTAAGAATGACTTTTAGTCAACTTTTATATCCTCCCAAAGGGATTGTTGGACCAGAAGGATTTTGAAGGGCATTTGTCAATTCTCCAGGTATAAAGAGCTTTCTGTGTGCCAAATATCATGCTAGATAATGAAATAAGCTGATGAACAGGTAGACTTGGAATCTGCCCTCATGGAGCTTACATTTCAATGAGGATGACAGACATTTATTTTAAACTGGCATGAATTTACAGGTGCAGCAAGTGCAACCAAGAAAAGGAACAGTGTGCTTTGGAGCATGTGACCCAATTTCTTCCATGTGGTAAATACTAAGGATAATTCTTAAATTTTTCTCTGGGGAGAACTTAGAAATTTGCAGCAGGATAAAATCATAATATAAGAAAATCTGTTTTCTGATTATAGATAAAGCTGTAGTGATGGAAAAAAAGCCAATTGACATACCCTTACCTGGCTTTTGGCTTTCTAAGAATTTATGGTCAGGTGAAGGTACACAGATACCTGGTTTACCTACACTGATACCTATTGGGAAAAAAAAGTGGCTTTAACATGTAACAGCTAGTAGTAGATAGGATGGTAATTTATTCTTTCAATTTCTACTGAAAAGTGTGAAATTTGTGTTGAATAAGAGTCAAAACTTTCTGCCTGGTGGTCCTGAACAGGACTTGGACCTTCGACATTCATTGATAACGATGAAATGTAGCACAGCTAGTTATCTACTCGGAGAGTTTAGCTAGAGATAAAAAATATATACCACATAACTTCTAAGGCCCCTATACACCCTCCAAGCCTATGAAAATGATTGTATACAAAATAAGAATAAATGTAGGCAATTAAAGTCCCTTCGATTTATAAATGTGAGTGATACAGCCTCTGGTGGCTGGCTTTGTGGCATCTTATCAATTTGGGGTGGAAATAAATGTTAAGTGTAGAATTAAGGTTGTGCACCTTTTCCTGTAGTATGAGAAGATCTTTAACTTACCTTGCTAACATAAATTACTCCTGTAAAATGTGTATTTCCTACTAACATGATTTTTCACTGTACTGTACATTTTTTCTAACCAGCTGCACACTGAATGGAAAGAGTGCATCTAGTCAGGGCATAATTGTAAATTTTTAGTTATCTGAGGTAAAGAATCAGGTCTAGGGATGGAGAAGAAGGGCATCCTTTTATCAATAAGACTAGTAAATGGAGGGCTTATGGGGAAAACATGGCAGAATCAGCACTGTTTTACAGTCCAGGGGGCATTTCCTGTTGCAGGGGAACCTCACAAGATACTCGTCAAAATAACATCACTTTTGTTATCTCGAGTGGAAACCATCCAAAACCTATTATGAAAAAAGTGTTTTTATTCCATTCTTCCACTTGATAAACATTACTTGGTGGTTTGTTGGAAGCTGAGAATTGAAAACAATGCATGAATCAGCCTGGGTTGCAGGCAGTAGCCCAGTGTGGAACTGCTAAACACAGAGGCTGCCTCACTGTCCCTGGTTTGCCAGAAGGGGCGAAGTTCCATGCAGTGGGTTAATGCACCATAATATTTAACGCTTTTTTTTTCAGTCTGTGTTAGAAATGACTGTGGCATACTGGCATACTGAATTCTTACACTTGCATAGTTTCTGTTTCATTGCGATGTGTTCAGCAGTCTTGCAATTAAAAATATTTTAAAATTGACTTTTAAAAAGGAGGAAATGCACAAGAGTGGGAAGCAGAAGTGGAAATCATTTGCAAATTAAAACTGAGCTCTTTTCATTGGCATCATATATTCCCTCAAATGACTATTCTGTAAGTCATTTAAATAACAGGATTCCCTGAAGAAATGCCACCAGATGGCAGGCACCTTCCCTTTGTGACCACAAGGAAGAGAAACTGAGCTGCATAGTGGGACTTCTGTTCTGCCAGCTCCCTATTAATTAAATTCCTAGCTACCTCCTATCTCTTGATTTCTGCTTGCAATGGAAAAGATTTATAGAGGAAGCAAATAATTTCTTCCATCTATACTTGAAGATTAGAATGTCCTACCTACAACCTTTAAGATATTTAAAACCATCTAGTAAATATCACATTTTTATTAGTCAGAGAGTTTAGTTATTTAGTTCAGAGATATGAACTTGAAGATAGTAGTCCAAGAGCTAGAATTAAGGAACTAAATGTAATTGAATTTCAATTTACCGACTGGGGATTTTGTGCTTATGTTTTATAATTTCTCAAAATCAACAATCATTTGTAGTCACTGTCATGCTTTTGACGTGATTTCATCTGGAGTCCCCATTTCAACTTCAGTTACCACATAATATGATAGTTGAAATGCGTTCTTTATTTTTCACATTGTGGTCCTTAGTCTGATTGCTGAGTTGGATTAGCCAGGAATGCCAAAAACTGTGTCTGTTCATTTGGGCATGAATAATTTATATTTTAGGAGCTCTAGACTTCTGGATTACATATACAAAGTTTATAGTCAGCACATATTTACATATAATTTTCACATTTAGGCTAAGTGGCTGAGTAAATTATATGACTTGTAGCCAGTTCCAGTTTGTGCATTATGGTAATGTTGAGAGTAAGAACATGTCTAACTAGAAGTAGCCTGGTCCTAGTAGGGATAGAACCTATTTTTCCTGTCTTTACCAAAGAGTTCACATACAAGGAGAGTAAAAGCAGGGGGAAGAAACTATAATATGCCCTAATCTCTGGGAATCAAATCTCTTCACCCTCATGTTTGGCCTAATTTTAGAGTTCCTGTGCAAACATACTTCTGGGAGATGATTTGAGAGTCAGAGAAATTCTCCATTCTAGCTCTGTCTCTAGCAGCCTCTTTGGTTCTTGTAGCAGCTAATGGGAAAGAAAAATCTCATAAGAGTCTCCCCTTCAAGTCAATTTACAGGGCGAGAACGGTGTACTTTTTTTTTTCTTAATTTATTTTTAGACAGAGGGGAAGGGAGGGAGAGAGGGAGGGAGAGAAACATCAATGTGTGGTTACCTTTCACACGCTCCCTACTGGGGACCTGACCCACAACCCAGGCATGTGCCCTTACTGGGGAATCAAACCGGTGACCCTTTGGTTCATAGGCTGATGCTCAATCCACTGAGCTACACCAGCCAGGGAGAATGGTGTACTTTTAATTGTTAAGGCACTGGAATTAAATGTGCCTGTAGAACTGGCAAAATTCTTTTCCAATGTTTCTGTATCTTAGGTCAGTTCTGGGAGTTATGAAAGGTATGTTGTTTGTATTACTCTTCTATGAATTATGCAACTCCAATTTATGTCTCAGGGGCTCCAGAATTCAACTGGCATTTTTTAGATGTACATGGTACGATCATAAGATAAATAATTTCCACAAATCACATACAAAAAACAACCTTTGACTTGAAAGTCATGTAAAAATGCTGGCAAATCTAGGGCTTTACCAGTGAATTTTGGAATGCTACAAGTTCTTTTTTTTTTTTTTTTGACTGAAAGAATTAGGGCTCAAGGTCAGAGCTGATAAAGTTTGAATGGAAATAAGCTGTGAAATAATTGCCTTTGTGAGGACGGTTATCACCCTGGTTGGGGGTCCAATGAGTTAAATGGGTCTAGGATCAGGTGACTGGTGTGCAGATCCTGATGCTAACTGCTAAGTGTTCTCAAGGTACAATATAATTGTATTCCACTTCCTGAGGGAGGGGGTTAGGAGTCCATTCTACCAATCTCATTTATGTGCTCCATGGCTGGGTTTCTGGTTTTTATCTGTGTATCTCTAGGGCTTATTAGAGTTCTCTATAGAAGGTTTTCTATAAAAGTTCATAATGATCATATTGAGGATCTGTCAACTTGACTTGGTTGAGGACTTTTATTGTGGCTTATCTCTTTATACACACTAATATTCTTATCCACAAGCCTTTTTTAAAAAAAACAAACATTTTCTCTGAGGACTTTGAGAGCCAAAACATGTTAAAGCTGATATAAATCTTGGAGATCAAGTAGTTCAGGGTTTTTTTCAACATTTCTTAAAGAGGCTGAGCTTTTTAAAAAATGAAATCTTATGAGAAAACCCAGTATATGAAATTGGATGCAGTATTAGCTACATACTGATTGACCTTGGAGGTCAGAGGGGACAGAGGCCAAAGCCCTTCAAGCTCTTTCTTTCTGCTGCCCAACCCCCTTCCCCATGATGACCTCTGAGGTATCACCAGAGAATCATAGGACTCTGTTAGAAAATTAAGATACTGTTAGAAAATAACCGAAAATTCAGTTCCCAGCATGATTCCAGCTCTTGTATCTAGAGATACCATATACTTGTCAACACTGAACTCATCTCTAAAATTCTGTAACTGAAAGCATTATCAGGCCTAATGAAAACAAGATTATTTATTAAAATGAGTATAACCCTGAGATGACTCTAATATAATATTGTTTTATAATGGGTTGCAGTAGTCCAGCAAAGGAAATGTAATAATGGTAGTAGCACCAGAAAGGTGGGGAAATGTAGCATGTACCTGAGCATGGTACTGAAGTCAACTTCAGTTGTTTTCTTAGTCACTTATTTTTTAAACCTTCAAGTCACAATATAGTTCTTGTTTTTTATGACAGTTTTCTGTGTTTTAAAAAATTTTTCTTTTATGTTTTTACTTATTATTTAATTGTAGTTATTACTATGGGGCTTTATCACCAAGTTACAGAAATCCATTGCCTTTAAAATATATTAATTTAAAACAATTGATTTTTCGACAAACAGATAATACTTAGATTGCAAAGTGAAAAACATCTAGCCCCCAAATTGTATTATTTAGAGAAAATTTATATTGTGAGAAAGTTGTTATTAAAGATATTTCTAAGATCTTTGAGACTTTCTTACTTGATTTGATTCTTAGTTGTGTTAAGCTGATGATGTATATTTATTGAAATTTAAATCGACTGTACTATGAGAATATATGAATTGTGCTTCTGTGTTTTAATAACAGTAGGAAAAATCTTAAGTAATTAACATCTTATCACCTACTGAAATATATATATGTATATATATGTGTATATATATATGAGAAAGTGTAAATTTGGGTATAATCATATTATAATGAGTACTGCAAAAGGAAATTTGGAAGACAATACTCTATCTCCCATTGAAACAAATGTCCACTGTCATCAGCAATGCTGTTTACTGTTTGAGTAGCTTGTTGTGGACTGTAGTTTCACCAAGTGCAACACCTTCCTCAGTTGTCTTACAGACAGGCGATAGAATGACACAGCATCTGTAAAAGTTATTGAACATTGTTGAGCAATTTATTTTCTCCTTAATGCACAGTTTCAATGTATGGACTTCCAGGAAGTCTGGAAGAGGAAAATGACTTTTTAAAAAACTAGCCTTTGAGAGAAGACAATTATTAATAAAGCAGCAAAGATAGGAAGGCTGACCAAGTACCGAAGACTGGAAAGGTCATATATGCCAGCCAAAGCTATTGTAAGCTGAAAAACAGGTTTAGCCAAGCAAACTGTATCCCCTGAATTTACCTCCAAAACCCTCCAGACACGCTGACAACTTCCTAGGAGTTTAAGCAGAAAGGCTGACTGTATGGCTTAGTACTACTATACATGTTATGCATCTGGAAGTTTTTAATAAAAGAAAAGCTCTAACATTGAGACTTTACATCTGTAAAGAAACTAAGGCTTTTATGATCTTGTATATAGTTTCCTTCTGTGCAGTTATTTAATACTCTATATTTTAGCTACTTCTGAGGGTACTTTCCTGAATATTGGTTTGTTCACAATCAAGTTTTATATGAGGAATGCTGTGTGTTGATGGTAAAATATGTTATCATTTTTGGAATATTAAAACATTTAATTTATTTTTATGGCAAAAAGTATCCTTGAATTGAGAGGCCTGAGGTATACTTTCTGTTTTCTATGTGTGAGCCCAGGACACATTAGACTCAGAATGTCTTTTATTCTTTTATACCTCTGTCTGCTTGACATAAAACCCTTGTTTCCAGCAGCAAGAAGAAAATCTTCAAGAAGAAAGTCTAGGTAGAAAAGTTTAATAATCAGTCACATTTATGCCCTTCATATGTATATCTCATACATCATTTATCCCACATTTTCAATCTTTTGTTAGGTCTTTACTTTTGTTTAATTGTAGTCATATACTACTAGCATTTGTGTTTTTTTTCTAAATTATTTTTATTTTTTAATTACATTGACATACATTGTTATATTAGTTTCAGGTCTACACTCCAGTGATTATACATTTTATAACTTACTAAGTGATGGTCATCCCGATAAATCTTGCATCCATCTGATACCATATACAGTTATTAAAATATTATTGACTATATTCTCTATGCTGTACTTTACATCCCCATGACTATTCTGTTACTACCTATTTGTACTTCTAATCCCTTCACCTTTTTCACCCTTTCCCCCAACCCCCTCCCATCTGGCAACTGTCAAAATGTTCTCTGTATCTATGAGTCTGTTTCTGTTCTGCTTGTTTGTTTATTTTATTTTTAAGTTCAGTTGTTGATAAATGTGTATTTATTGCCATTTTCTTGTTCATATTTTTGATCTTTTCTTCTTTTTCTTAAAGAAGACACTTTAACGTTTCATATGATGCTAGTTTGGTAGTGATGAACTCCTTTAGCTTTTTCTTGTCTGGGAAACTCTTCATCTGTCCTTCTATTTTAAATGTTAGTTTTGCTGGGTAGAGTAATATTGGTTGTAGGTCCTTGTGTTTCATCACTTTGAATATTTCTTGCCAATCCCTTCTGACAGGCAAAGTTTGTGTTGAGAAGTTAGCTGACTGTCTTTTTGGTGCTCCCTTGTAGGTAACTAACTGCTTTTCTCTTGCTGCTTTTAAGATTTTATATTTGTCCTAAAAGTTTTGCATTTTAATTATGTTGTGCCGTGGTATGAGCCCTTTGGGTTCAACTCGTTTGGGACTTTCTGTGCTTTTTAGACTTATATACCTGTTTACTTCACCAAATTAGAGAAGTTTCCTGTCATTATTTTTTCAAGTAGGTTTTCAATTTCTTGATCACTCTCTTCTCCTTCTGACACCCCCATGATGCCAGTGTTGGTATACTTGAAGGCTCCTTACACTGTCCTCATTTTCTTGGATTCTTTTTTCTTCTCGTTGTTCTG
Source organism: Mormoops blainvillei (assembly GCA_004026545.1). NCBI lineage: Eukaryota > Metazoa > Chordata > Mammalia > Chiroptera > Mormoopidae > Mormoops > Mormoops blainvillei. The sequence goes on along the minus strand of PVJD01002966.1, from coordinate 152,497 downwards.
ACTGGGTGTTTTTTGCTTCCTTGTATTCCAAATCACTGATTTTATTATCTGCTTCATCTATTTTACCATTGATTCCTTGTAAATTATTCTTCATTTCAGTTAGTATGTCCTTCATTTATGATTGGTCTTTTGTTCATGCTATTCCCTGAACATCCTTATAACCAGTGTTTTGAACTCTGCATCTAGTAGATTGCTTGTCTTCATTTTGTTACTTTTCTGGAGTTTTGTTCTTTCATTTCGACCATGTTTCTTTGTCTCCTCATTTTGGCAGCCTCCCTGTGTTTGTTTCTATGTATTAAATAGAACTGCTACATCTCCCAGGCTTGGTAGAATGGCCTAATGTCCTAAGTGTTCTGTAGAGTCCAGTGGCACAGTCTTCTCAATCACCCAATCCGGGCACTCAAGATGTACCCCTCATGTGGGCTGTATATATCCTCCTATTGTAGTTGAGCCTTGATTGCTGTTGGAACATCAGTGGGAATGAATTACCCCTGGCTGATCAGTTGCAGGTACTGGCTGTGACCACTGACCACTGACTTCTGATCGCCATGGAGGACCAGCTGTGCAGGGGCCTACCCCACACAGCAGGACTTACTTAGCATGGCTCTGGTGCCTGCTGAGCCTGCCCCTTGAGTGTGTCACTTGTGGAGGTGGTTAGGTGGTGATGCTTTGGTGCAGTCTGAAGCTCTCCGCTTGGTGCCTTGGCTCTGAGGCCTCCTGGAGGTGCAGGCCACTGCTTGTGTTTGGCCTGAGGCAACCTAGCATTAGCTATGAAGTGATCTGCAGATGGCTGCCATTTGTTCTGGGCTTGTGGGTGACCAGGTGAGGCCAAACTGCAGAACCAATGCCAGTTTCTATGAGAGCTAGGGCTGGAGCCATTAGGCATGCTGAGTCCAGTAGCTCTTTGTCTGAGAAATTAGGAAAATCTGAAGCATGAGCCAAGACAGGCAGGCCATTGTATGGAAAAGCCACTAAATACAGTGTGGGTGGGCCCAAAAGTTGGGTAAGGCGGGGCCCAGGGAATCACCAGGGTAGGGCAAACAGTGTGAGCCAGGTTGCTCTGCTTGCTCTGTCTGGGGAGGGCTCATCAAAGGAACAATGGCCTCTGCCAGCACTTCTGTCTAGGAGAAAGCTGCCCCTTCAGCTCTCTTCCTAGTGCTGGGTAGCTTATTTCCTCCCCTTATGTCTATGCTGCCTTTTGAGCTGCTGCCCCAGTGCTGGAGCTCAGAGGGAGTGAGTCTGAGTAAATCCGTGTAGGGGCTATTTGAGAGGAATGCCTGGGACTCCAGCTGCCCTCATCTCCCTCAGCCTCAATTCCCGCTGATTTTTACAACCAGGAGTTATGGGGACTTCTCTTACTGGCCCTGGAACCCTGGGATGGGGGACCTGGTGTGGGGCTTGGATCCCTTGCTTCTTAGGAGAGACTTCTGCAGCTGAGATATCCCACCCAATTTTTATCTGCCACATGTGTGTTGGAACTGACCTGTTCCACATCTCCACCCCTCCTACCAGTTTCCAAGTGGTTTCTTCTTTAAGTCCCTAGTTGTAGGACTTCCTCTCAGCTAGATTTCGGATGGTTCTGAATGGCTGTTCTGTGGTTCAGTTGCAATTTCGATGTGTTTGTGGGAGGAGGTGAGTACCTCCATTTATGTCCCATATGCCTTCTGGGCATCTTGCCCAGAAGTCTGCTGCTAGCATTTTGAATATTGACATGGCATTCATGGTTATAGGATGTAATGATATTAATAATGTTTATTGGACTCTTAAAAGCCAAGAGTGAACAATGTAAGCACATTCATGGACAGAGAAATGATACTCTGTCAGGTTCTCAATTAACAAGCATTGTCTTACTGTGTCCTGTGTTTTGATATCAATGAGTAGTTCCGCTAATGTTAAAGAAAGAGTTGCTGACCTTGCTGTTGTGTTTTTTAAAGATTTATTTATTTATGTATGTTCCTTGATGACCCATATGGGGGAAGGCTTAAGGATGGGAGGTAGGGGTGCGTGAGGCTGGGGAAAGTGGTGGTGGGAAAATGTTGACAAAAAAAAACAAACAAACCCAAAACAAAACAAAAAATAGGGGGAGGTTAAGAATAGTATAGGAAATTGAGAAGCCAAAGAACTGATATGTACAGCCAATAGACATGCACTAAGATTGGGGTGGGGGGTGATGGGATAGGGTGCAGGGTAGAGGGGATATAGGGGAGAAAAAGAATGGGACAACTTAATAGCATAATCAAGTAAAAGATTAGAAAAAAATTTCATATAAAGATTTATTTATTTATTTATTTATTTATTTATTTATTAAGAGGTGGGAAGGGTGGGAGAAGGAGAGAGAGAGAAACATCAGTGTAAGAGTGAAACATTGATGGTTGCCTTCCGTTTGTGCCCCGATGTTTGGTCCCACAGAGATTCCCAACTAACCTGAGCCACACCAGTCAGGATGCCCTTGTGGTTTTTGATACTATGTCCAGGCAACTACATTATTTAAATGGTCCTACTTGCCTGGCCTGAGCGTGTATTTGCCTCTGGGATTTTGTGCTGCTATTTTGGCGACCCTGGCTTTGACTTCAGATATCTTATCTGCTAGTTTGGCTTTTCCGTGGACACTTTCATCCAGTTCCCATTATGTTCCTTCACAGTTCCGACTACTTGATCATAGTCAATACTTCTAAGGTTTATTGGTCTATTCTTGGCCAATTTTCTCTCCCGGTGGCCCGTACCTTGTTTGATCTGTACCTCCAGTGTTAGCTATGCACAATGTTCACTGTACTAGCACCTCAGTCAGCTCAGCCCTCCACTGCCCACACATACGGATGCTCTTCTCTGCTCCTACCTGTTTCAGTTGTTGCCACCTTTTGTCTGAGCCCACTTGGGTTTTGGTAGATGAATGGCTGAAGCTACACAATGGCCCTGCCTGTATATCCTAGGAAGCGAATGTGTCAGAATGGGGTTGAGGGTGGGTGAGGATACGTTGAAACTACACAGTATTGGGTGGGTTTTGTAGGGAAATATTTACCTCCATTCAAAGCAGCTTCTGTTCTGGTAGCCTCATATTACTAAGTAGAAGAGAGAGTTCATTATAAATATTGAAAACCTTTGGATATTAGTACCTAAAAAGTATATGCTGTGGGTGGTTACTGACCTCTGGTATTACCTAACTCAACTCTAGCAAAAGTTAAAGAGTCATGTTTATTGTAGTCTTTAAAAAATCTTTTCATTCAATTAACTAATAAAACATTTATTGAGATTTACTATGGATGAGACTGTATCCCATATGCCTCACTATTTAAAGAAATAAGTAGGCTGCTAAGCTCCTGTGAAGGAATAGCAGTGTCGGATGTGCAGACTGAGGGCTGCAAGAGAAGTAAAAGCTATAACAGTATAGCTTGTAGCCAACTGTATCCAATTCTAATGGATTTAAAACTACAATGATAATTGATATTTGAACTCATATTTCCAGCTAATTTACTTTTTATGATTTCAAAAATAGTAACATATAATTTGAGAAGTTGGTGTTTGAATTTGTTAATTTTTTTCCTAAGGAAATTGAAAAGTTCTCTAATGAATATTATGATACTTTGCAGAAATGCCAGTGACACACCAAATGGATGGCTTTTCTGAAGAAAAATGATCTCTGTCAGTTGTTAGGTCAAGTGTAACAGTTTTAACTCCTCCCCAGGCTACCTTCCGTGGCGGTTATTTTTAAGGGGCCTCGCAGGCTCTCTTAAACATCAGTTCAAGTCCTCTGGCCAGGTTATTTAGTGAAGACACTGGCTAGACTGTCTAGAAAGAACAGAGATCCACTCAGGTGGCCTTAAGGAACAGTGGTACAGGGAATTCTCAGCTTTGTCACTATTGACATTTTGGGCTGGATAATTCTTTGTTTGTGGGAGGCTATCCTGTGCATTGCAGGACGTTTGGCAACACCTTGGCCTCCACTGACTAGTTGCTGGTTGTACTGTCAATTTCTACAGCAAAATGTCTCCAGAACTGCTAATTGTCTCATAGGGGTCAAAACGGCCCCCAGTTGAGAACTTTTCTTTTTTTTAAAGAATACCCAGTGATTAAGGAAGGCAGGAATATCAACTTTGCGAAGGTTGCCGTAGAAGAGTGGGAAATTGAGGGCCGTCAGAACAATCAGGATGCAGACTATCTCCTCTCCCGTAGCCATCGTTTCATTGTCTACAGTTTGTTCCCCATGCTCAACTACAGTCTGAAAATATTAAATGGAAAATTTCAGAAATAAACAATTCGTAAGTTTTAAATTGCATGCCACTTTGAGTAGTGTGGCAAAATCTTGTACAGTCCCACCTGGATGCGAGCCATCCCTTTGTCCATCGTCTCCACGCTGCAGGTGCTCCCTTAGTCACTCAGTAGCTGCCTTGGTTATCAGACGGACTATCTCTGTATTACCGTATATGTGTTCAAGTAACTTATTTTACTTAATAACAGCCCAAAACCATTCATATAACTTTTATTACAGTATATGCACACACATAGCTATTTCATTATTATTCATCTCTTACTGTGCCTACTTTATAAATTGCCCTTTATCATATGTATGCATATATGGGAAAAACAATAGTATCAGGTTTGGTACTATTTGTGTTTTCAGGCAGCCCCTGGGGGGTCCTGGAACATATTCCCTGAGGATTGAGGGATGAACATATTCCCTGTGCTGTCTCCCCTCAGCGGGGGGATTAAGAAGTTCATCTCTGCTTCTCCTGCCTTTGCCAAGGCTGTTTTCCCCTCCTGTCTCCCTTGTGGATGCTTCTATTTGTTGCCTTTTGGGCAAGGTATTGCTCAAGGATGATCCATTTCTTTGTGTTCAATTACAGCATTTTTGTTATTACTATTAAAATAATACATGCATGTGCCAGGAATGCAAACATTTGAGTTAAAAATGGTACATAATATCTCATCTCTCTCTGTAGAGGAGTCTAGTGTTACTAGTTTGTTGTCTGCCTTCCCAATACTAACTGATTTACAGCATTCTTTTTTAAAGGCTGTATTCTATTGTGTAAATGTACCACAGAGTATTCAACAAGAATGCATGCAGATCACTTTGAAAGTTCTGATGCTGCTTTCTGTTGCTGGTTGTCCTTTGATTCCTACTTCTAGTCCACACAGCCTCAAGTGTATGTATGGGGGCTTAATAAATAGTTGTTGCCTAAATATATTACTGATGTGGTGTGCTGATGACAAATATTTTGTACTCCATTTCCTCTACATTATAAAAAAATAAATTGAATACCTCTGTACTATGACAGCTCTTCAAATGTTTGAAATCACCTATTATATTTCCTACTGATGCTTTTATTTCTGGAATAAATGTCCTTAGCTTGTTCAGGTGTTCCAGTTTGTCTCCTTCTTTCTTAAAGTGTTGCACATTGATTTGAATACAGCTCCAGATGGGGTCTGATAGGCATGTACGAGAGGGAGAGAGAAGAAAACTTCCCTAATTCCAGATACTATGCCGTTAACTAATGCAACCTAAGATTACAATAATTTCCTTGTCGGTCCCATAATTCTACCGATTAACATTGAGTTCAGTGTTGATGAAAACTGCGAAGTATTTTCTGTATATGCTACTGTTTAAGTCCTGTCACCTTATTCTTGATTGTATGAGATTATGTATGTGCGGTTTTTTTTTTGGAATGGGAAGATAAATCAAGACCTCATACTGATTTTTCAATAAGATTTCACCTATTTATATAGACCTCAACTCCATGCTTGTCAGGATGTGTTAGGATTACAATTCTTTCAATAAATGTCCTACTTCTCTTGTCTTTATTTGATTCAGAAATTTGATGAACCAGCCAACCATGTTTTTTTCTGAGTCTGTGTTGAAATGTGTGAGCGTGAGAGTTCAGGACAGAGCATCATAGCTTTCTAGTACTCTTTCCCTTTTGGTGGCCATTAATCTATTTATGAGCACCTTTGGAATTGTCTTTCCACCACATCCATCCACTCCATTGTATTTCATGCATTAGAATGCATCCAGCTGTGTTCCTTGGAACACCACTTCTTTTTCATGTTAAATGTTCTGAGGAAGAAAGTTTTCCAGACAAATTAGAGACAAACTGGTTTAAACAGATTTTTTTACTGTAGGATTTATGTATTGTGACTCTCTGGAATGGGGAATATAGATATCATGTTTTCTAAACATTTTTGGTCATGGAACACTCTTCTTTTTAGGTAAAATAATATGACTAAGAGCAAATTGTTTTGTCGTTGATAAAGATTTTCATCAGGGCAGAGTACAGAGAAATAATCTGGTGGTTTTCTGAACTGTAGCTGAAATTGTCAAAGGTTAATTAAGACAGTGGTTCCCAACTTGTAGCAGTAAAACTTGATGAGCTTGCAGAAAAGAATAGGAGAAAGAGAAGAAAGAAAACAAAGTACAGGTTAAGTGGGGATTCTTCATGTAGGACTTAAGTCTAAAGGCAGAAGGTAAACTCAAATACCAGGCAAGTTATATATGATTAGACTGGCATATCCTGTCATCAGATTGGAGTGTAAAATCCACTTAAAAACATTCAAATAATTTTTTAAAGCATTCTGCCAAATAAAGCAAATCTTTGGGTGTTATTTAGTCTGGTCTAAAGGCTGAACTTCATGATAGCAGCTACCTGACTCAGCTACATACAGAGGTACACCTTTCATTTTTGGAAAAAATTGAATAACTTATGTTTTATATAAACTTCTTTCTTTGTAGTGCCATAATCCTCCCTAGTTAATGCTGTTCAGTTTTCTTTGTGAACATTTCAGGTTTTGCAGAGTGTTCTTCTGTTGATTAAAATATTATAATATTTTGCTTTTCTTAAAAGTATGATTATCATCCATTGTTTATTTGATGCCCCACCACGAGTTGAGCAACAATAATAGAACTTATATGGTAACCAGACATAATTAGGTACAATAAGCATTTAAGTTGTATCAAAGCCCGTTATGTAGAGTCTGAATCAAGTAACCTAATAATATATAGCTCAAATGAATGTTCTTAACAGTTCAAAGGTATATCTAGAACACAGCAAATTTAATTTTTTCTTGTAAAAGTAGAAAAAATACTTCCTTATAATGGTAGTATACACTCATTGTAAAACCATGCCAAATCTCTGTATGATATTTATATGGATTGCCCATTATTTGACAATTCTCTTTTTATACCTTTAGATTATTTTCAATACTTTTATAAATAACTTTTCAATGAATAATGTGATATATGTCTTTGAGTGCATTGCTCTCTAATAATTACCTATAAGTGGAATTGGTGATTCAAACTTTATGAACATTTGTATAGCTCATAATGCATATAGTTAAATTGCTTATTAGAAAGTGAATTGCCCTGGCAAGTGTGGCTCAGTGGATTGAGTGTGGGCCTGTGAACTGAAAGGCCACCGGTTTGATTCCCGGTCAGGGCACATGGCTGTGTCGTGGGCCAGGTCCCTGGTTGGGAGCCTGTGAGAGGCAGCCAATCAATGTTTCTGTCGGACATCAATGTTTCTCTCCCTCTCTTTCTCCTTCCCTTTCCCTTTCTCTAAAAATAAATAAATAAGTAAATAAACTCCTAAAAAAAAGAAAAGAAAGTGAGTGAAAGTGCTATCTCCTGGTCCTCTCATTGACATTGTAGGGAGCTCTTAAAGGGAGTGATCAAACTATAGTATAAGAAATTGATAAATGATATTTAAGAATATTTTAACTGTTCTTGATTCTATAAATAGTTAAGTGAAGTTTTCTCAGAATTACTTCCAAAGTCTGCTGTTTTTTTTCTCCCTTTAGCTCAAATCAGTAATTTTTTGGTGGACAAAGTTTTTATATTATATACATATATTTCCCTCTTACTTAATGTAGCAACTTTAGTTCTTTCCCACTTCTGGCTTCTGGTTCAGTTTATGTGCTATAAAGGGAAAAATATTGTACTTTCTAAGTACAAAGGACTATTCCAATTATAATAATCATTCTTGAAGCACTTTTGCTATTCATGAAGTTTTGTCCTGAAGGCTTTGTAGAAACTGGTTTCTGTTGCTCTTGCTCTTTGAGTAACTGGATTTAAAACCCAGCCAGAAATCCATCAACATTCTACTGTATTTTTTGGAGTAGCTGAAGAATTGCTTAGTAAGAACTTTAGTGTTCATATAAAATCACAATTTCATTGAGAGATAAGCTCGTTTTAAAAACATACTTGAAACAAAAATATAATTTAACTGTGTTGGACTCATCAGTTTCCTCATTAGGTTGGTTTTCTGCTGGTCTGCAGGATGGCGTATTGACATACCCCATTAGCTCAGCTGGTGGAATTTATGATCATATTAACAACAGTGTGTTTTACTGTAACTTGGAAAGAACAGTCACTGTTCTAGGGGTTTTCAGGGAAGTGAAGTGTTTTCAAGAAAGGAAGTTATAGTTGGGTAAGTAGCAAAATTGTTTATATTGCTATAAAATAAAGCTATGGTCTTTAAGAGAAAATACGATCCGTAGTTCTTTTGCTTTAGTGTTACCCTTATTAACTAGTCGGATATGATCTTTTAAACTATTTTTTTTTGAAATGACCATTTAAGAACTTGGAAATGGCTTTTCCTGTTCTTCAATGCTATTGCGCTTGCTGCATGTAAAATATGGCTTTATGTAAATTATTAGTAGTTAAAAACTATTAATTTGTCCCTTTAGGTCACAACCAGCTCATATCCAGGTGCCTAAAATCAATTTGAGAGGTAGAGTGCTAGTCCTTTATAAAATTAGAATTTCTACTGTTTGATTGAAAACGAAAATGTCAAAATAACTGCTCTTCCTATACCTCCCATTTTCTAAAATATTTATTTGGAATCTCAGGGTTTTTAAAACCTTTTTTAGAATAGAAGGGGAATTTTGAAAATATAGCAAGCTGATATAGAGGATTTGTTCAAGATAGAAATTTTCATAGCATGACACAAAAGTCAACTCATAGCAACCTCCTATACTCTATAGTTGCTTGATTGCATTCTTCTTTTTTTATCTTTAAAATGTTTATTTAAAAAATATATTTTGATTATGCTATTACAGTTGTCCCATTTTTTTCTCCTCTTTATTCACCTCCGCCCTGCATACCGCACCCCCCACCAGCATTCCCCCACTTAGTTCATGTCCATGGGTTGTACATGTAAGTTCTTTGGCTTCTCTATTTCCTATACTATTATTAACCTCCCCCCTGGCTACTTTGTACCTACCATTTATACTTCTTATTCCCTGTACCTTTTCCCCCATTCCCTCCTCCCCCTCCCTGCTGCTAACCGTCCGTGGGATCTCCATTTCTGTGATTCTGACCCTGTTCTAGCAGTTTGATTAGTTTGTTTTTGTTTTTGTTTTTTTAGGTTCAGTTGTCGATAGTTGTGAGTTTGTTGTCATTTACTGTTCATAGTTTTGAATATCTTTTTCTTAGATTAGTTCCTTTAATATTTCATTTAATAAGGGCTTGGTGATGATGAACTCTAATTTTACCTTATCTGGGAAGCACTTTATCTGCCCTTACATTCTAAATGATAGCTTTGCGGGATAGAGTAATCTAGGTTGTAGGTCCTTGTCTTTCATGACTTTGAATACTTCTGTCCAGCCCCTTCTTGCCTGGAAGGTTTATTTTGAGAAATCAGCTGATAGTCTTATGGGAATTCCTTTGGAGGTAACTCTCTCCTTTTCTCTTGCTGCTTTTAAGATTCTCTCCTTATCTTTAAGGAGATACGTTATCTTGAGTAACATAATTATGATGTGCCTTGGTGTGTGCTTCCTTGGGTCCAATTTCTTTGGAACTCTCTGAGCTTCCTGGACTTCCTGGAAGTCTATTTCCTTTGCCAGATTGGGGAAGTTCTTCACTATTTTCTCAAATAAGTGTTCAACATCTTGCTCTTCCTCTTCTCCTCTGGCACCCTATGATTCGGATGTTAGAGCATTTAAAGTTGTCTCAGAGGTTACTCAGCCTCTCCTTATTTTTTTTGAATTCTTATTTCTTTATTCTGTTCTGGTTGAATGTTTATTTCTTCTTTCTGCTCCAGATCATTGATTTGAGTCCAAGTTTGAGTCCAGGTTGAGTCCAGAAAAATTAATATTTTTCTATTTAATATCTAAGTGTAATATTTTCCTATATATCCTTTCTTTATCTGTGTATTTATATCTGTATATCTCTATAGTTATATGTTTGTGTTTTGTTGAACCATTGAATGTAAGATGTAGGAATGATACTTCATCACTAAATATTTCAGCATAGATTTTCTAAGAATAAATAATACTGTTATAATCCCTAACAAAATTGATAATTTTCTAATGTCATATAATATCCATATGTTATATTTGAACCTCCAGTTTTTTTGAGAAGTATCTTTTGGGTGTCAAACTTTTTTGTTTAAAAAACATTATTTCATTTAAAAAATAAAAAATATTAATTCATTAAAAATAATAAAAATAGTCTTTCCTTTAAACAAAAATCTAGAAATGGAGAAAAATATAAAGAAAACACAACACATAATCTAGACATAGACTCTTATATTGTATATTAGGCCTGGATTTTATATACAAAATTATACCCATCCTTTTCTATTACTATTATGTTATAAAAATATCATTTATCCTAAACTACATTATTCTAGGTTTTAAGAGTCAGTTGTGATTATTATTATTATTAAGTAGTTAATGTTATGAAAGTACTATAATTCTTTAAAATATTTTCTTATTATTGTATGTTTAGATCTATTACAATTCTTATAAATATTGCCAAGATAAACATTGTTCCACAATGAGAATGTCTTTTCTAGCTAACACTTTTTCCTCTAACCAAAATCATGCATTGCATTTAGTTGCTATGTTTCTTCAGTTCCTTTTAGGGTAGAAGATTTTCTTTGCTGATTTTCAAAAAAAGATTTTATTTATTTATTTTTTAGAGGGGAAGGAAGGGAGAAAGAAAGAGAGGGTGAACCATTGATGTGGGAGAGAAACATCAATCAGTTAGCCCTTGTACACACCCCAGTGGGGGACCAAACCTGCAGCCCCAGCATGTGCCATGTCAGGGAATTGAACTGGTGACTTTTTGCTTTGCAGGATGACACCTAACCAATGAGCCACACTGGTCAGGGCATTTCCTGGCTTTATTTATTTAATTATTAGATTTTATATATTTATTTTTAGACAGAGGGGAAGGGAGGGAGAAAGAGAGGGAGAAAAGCATCAATGTGTGGCTGCCTCTCACACAACCCCTACTGAAGACCTGGCCCACAACCCAGGCACGTGCCCTGACTGGGAACTGAACTGGAGACATCTTTGGTTCACAGGCTGGAGCTCAATCCTCTGAGCCACAGCAGCCAGGGCTATTTTTCTTTTTTTTAATACCTAACTTTTTGAAGATACCAGGCCAGTTTTCTTGTAGAATGTCACATGTTTCAAATTTACTTATTTGCTTGTGCATTGTGTTATTTCACTTGTTCCTCTATTTCTTGTGTTTCCTGTAAACCTTCCCGTGCCTCCCCTAAGACTTTCTGTCACCATTATAAATCTAAATTCTAAACAGACTCTTGGATAGTGGTTCATCTCCATCAGTTTGTTCACTTTTCATCCCCAATAGCTTTTCCATAACTTCTACCTTCACCATAATGCCCTATGAGTTTTCCTAATTCCAACTTGGGCTTCTTCAGCATTTCTACCTTTTTAACAATGACATCATGAAGCAGATAAGCAGATTGACAAGGCTTTTCCATGTTTTTTTCCAATGTTGTCTGGAATCAGTTCATTGACCACTTCTTTCAAGTATATTTTCTGTACCTCTTGCAGCATGATTTCTGTCGTCTTCTGTTTTTGGCAGACCTATTGGTGCTGAGCTAAGAAGCCTTCTGAATCTGACTGTTGCATTTTTTGGTAAAACCAACACAGAACAGACAAAGTAAATAACTATCAGTATGTAGTCTTGACACCAACATGAACTTCAACTATAGTCTGCCGTTCTTTGACAATGGAGCACATTTGATCATGGTTAAGGTCCATGCCATGGAAGTTAGGGAGGTTTTTTTTTTTTCCTGAACAACCTTTCTAATTGGTTTGGATTTTCTAAATGCAACTTCATTATTCTTCAGATCAGCAAAGCTCACTTCAAAAATACAACCCTTGGTGCCATCAGATACTATTTGGGTTCCTTGAGTTCATGACTAGTGTTTTCCCAGTATTTCTTATACTGAACTTAGCTGGTACTTTCATATGACACCAATCTTTCTTAGAAAATGGATCAACCACTTTCTTCTTGGCTCCCTTTATGCTGCCTTTTTTAAAGTACTTGTTTTTGCTGATCACCGTGGTGCAGCTCAGAGCCAAATGGTGTGTTTCCTGTAAAACTGATAAGATTCAGGTTACATTGCAAGAATATTTTTTGGTGGTACTTTCTCATTTTTTGTTGCTTTAACAGAATTTATTTTTAATTTAAAAAATATTCTCAAAGGATGGATGTTTCAGTAGTTCCTTGTCTTAAAACTTCTTTTAAACATATAACGATGTCCTCTGGCGAAGAGAAGGAAATACTCAAAATTTGCTTATATTTTCATCTTCCTTGTTCAGTCCTATTCAGTCCTGTTGAAGTGCTTAATATTTTTGTTTTCTTTTGTCCTATAGCAGACACAGAAAGTTTGCATTCACTTGTATGAAAGACACTATTTTAAGACCAAGGCAAATACTGAAATTTCAATGTTAAAAGTATCACCATATAGTGAAGTGTTTTTGCACTTGCTCTAATCTGAAGACTTGTATGAGAAAATGCTTACTCTGAAACTAGGGGTGCAGATCAACTTGGGGAAGAGCTCTAGGAACCATAGTTTTCTCATAAGATGATGTATTATAAACCATTTGCTAGATCCTAGACCCTGCACTATCTTTCAATACCCATAGAGATTGGAATTTCATATTTGTACTCTTAATTTTAGGATCTTCAGAATTGATCTGGTCTGCAGAAAATGTGTTTTATAAAATATCTTTAATATTTGGTTATTTACTGTTAACCACATTTCACTTTTCAAGAACTCACAGGCTTGCTTTTGATTATGGGAGAGGAATATTTTAAAAAAATCATGAAGTTACCTTCTTTATGGCTAAACACGAAGTTGGTTGCATTTCTTGGTCCTTGACTGTGAAAATCTTGTACCTATAATTAAGGCAAAATTTGAAATTGATTATTAAACCAATTATAACAAATCGGAGGATTAGTTTACTTTCTTAAAAAAATTGTCAAGAGAGAATTCTTCTATGGAAATGAACATCAGGTCCAAGTCACAAAATTCTTCTTGAACAGAATTTAAGCTGGAAGATGTTCCATGGGCACACCGTTCTCATTTTTAAGTACATCATTAACAGAAGACAATTTCTCACATTTAGCCAAACCTAAGTCCTCAGTGTAGCATATTATAAATTTTTATAAGAAATATGTTTCTTATATATTTGGCAGTATATTTAGTTATCAGAATACTGTAAGAGCTGGTAAATGACCATTCAGCTCTACAGATAACTTTCATAGGAAGAATATATAAAATATTTCTCAAGGAATTATAGAACTAAATTCAATAAAAAGTACTAGGTTAAGGCATCCAGCCTTTTTCTTTGATGACACTGCCAAATATTTCTTATTTTAATATACCATCTCAACATATGAGAAAAAAATGAACCTGGACAGAGGGTATAATCATTGTACATTTAAAAAGCTACATAGTTTCATGGTGTCCGACTAGTAGATTATACAAGGTTTGAAATTATATAGATCAAGTTTCATTATTGTGCTTCAGAGAAGTAGATGAATTGATGTGCTAATTCAACTCAAGTTTATTAAAATAATAACAGAAATGGCAGTTCTCGAAATAAGAAATAATATTCATATATAAGACATTGTGTAAAATAATGATAATAATATTAAAATATATTAATTGGGCCAGAAAACTCTAAATATTGTACTGTAGAACAGAATCAGATACATAGAATTGATGTATAATCTAAGGTATCTGAAAGACTCCCAAAATATTTACTATTGAGTGAAATTTCTTTGGGATCTACGTGTTAATATTTTCTTTTCTTTTTTAAAAAGATTTTATTTATTTACTTTTAGCGAGAGGGGAAGGGAGGGTGAAAGAGAGGGAGCAAAACATCTCTTGGTTGCCTCTTGCATGCAACCCAGCCAGGGGCCAAACCCACAATCCATGCATGGGCCCTGACCAGGAATTGAACCGGTGACTTTTTGCTTTGCAGTATGGTGCCCAACCAATTGAGCCACACCTGGTAGGGCTATGTGTTAATATTTTCAACAAAGACTCTTATTTGTTGTTTCAAGTGTATGAAAATACAGCTTTTGTTTGGATAGTGTTCTGATATTTATATGCAGGAAAAATCCATGTTAGTTGCTAGATACTTTTATAAGAGAAATTTTTAAAAATTCAGTTTCAAAACTGAAGAAATCAGTAAGATTGTCCTCCATCCCTTGCCTCACTCCTGCCTGTCTTTCAATCAGGCTAATTACTTGAAGCAACTGCTTATAGTTTTGGGCTTTTCAGAAAAGCTCTATAGTAGTATGAGTGTGTGGATAATGATGGACAGGGGTTTCTTGTCTCTTTGTTTAAATACATTGGTCATTGAGAAAACAGAGGCCCTAATCCCACTGAACTGACAGGCTTGCTTATCATCTCTTTCAGAAGCATGAATGAAGGGGTACCAAGGAGAAGGCAAAGGGGAAACATGTAACGCAGCACTAATAACACTGTTGGGCCTCTAACAAAGTTAGATAGTACTTCTGCTGTGTGATGCACAAGTTGAACCATGTGTGCAGTATTTTTTTTTTTCAGTCTTAAAGGAAATATTGACAAACTAAAGTAATTCTAGAGGACAGCAGTAAAGTTGAAGAGCAGGGCATCTAAAATTTACCTTGCAGTACTAATAGCGGCAGAAAATGGAAATATTTAACTTGAAAAAGACAAGAGGTAGAGACTGTGGTGGTGATATGAAATAAAGCGGATGGTTGTCTTCAGGCGTGTGGTGGACCATTTCTAGTTAGCACTGTGGGGCAGAACTTGGATCCAGACAAGATTATTTAAAAATGTCTTCCTTTTCAAAAAATAAAAAGGAAAAAAAAAAAGTCTTCCTTTTCATGTGGTAGCTCTCCATCAATGGAAGAGGTCAAGGATTATAGGACAAATAGTTACATGAGTACTATATGTCAAGCACTGTGTTAGGTGTACCAATCTTTATCCTTGAGCACTTATCACCCAGTAAGAAGAGGCACACAGGTAATAAGTCTAATTAAATGTTATGAGTTCTATGAGAACAGTATATATGGAGAAGAGTGAGCTAGGGAAGACTTCATAGAAGAGACTATCTTTAACATTGAACAATGCGTAGGTGTTTGCCAAGTGGAGAGGCAGGAAACCCATTTGCATGACTTCTGTCAAAGACTTTGTGGAAAGGCGTTTGCCACTTTGCATTAGGGTGATGGGTACGTAACCCCAAGGGCCTGTTATAATTCTACAATTTCACCAAGCGATTGCCTTCTGAAAATCTTTACAAAAAGAAACCTAACATTGTGCTCTATTCTTAATTTTGCCTGGGATTAAATAGAAATTGTCGTTTCTATTAATATTTCTTGTATAAAGAGTCAAGGAAACAGAATCATGAAAACTCTTTGGGAAAATAAATGGCGGTTGGCGTTAAAGAACACTTGTTTCCAAGTGAAGGCAGATTTCCTCTCCAATCCTTTCTTCTCCCTCAGGCACCTCCGCACATTCTATAGTTGACTACATTTAGTGTGTGGCAAGATGCTACAAAGAGAGATGCGCATCTCTGTCTTGCTTTGTGCCTTAGACACACTCATCTTTTTGTTAGGCCATGGTTGGTCACCTCAGACTAACCCTTCTGAAACCTCTGGGGAAAAGTGGCTTGAGATGAAATTTTTGTGACAGACGGCTGTCAGTTCAAAGCCTATGCAGTGTCAGGGTTGAAGGGAACTATAATGGGCTCTGAGAAGAGGCTCACAGGGGACCCTTTTTCAGGGCAAAAGGACAGATGGTTTTCTCCACTTGAGATCATGCACAACACACAATAAATTCAGGATTTGCCTCCCTACTGTGCTACATGCACACCTTCTTCATATGGGAACACACACTTTTATACACCCAGTGGGGGGCACCTTTACACATTGCTACTGTTCTTTTCAGCTGTTTTGTTGGTAAGCTAAGACTGTCCTTTTATAGAGTGACAAAAAGGGGATTTAGTAAAACACTGGCTTCATAAAGAGGGCCATTGTGTATACACATATCTTCTGTGTAAAAACTAATTTTGTATTTTAAACACAATCAAAGAGAAGTTCAACAACTAATAACTCTGGGTCTCAATTATTTGTGGTGACATATAATCAGTGATTTTTACTGTGCTAACATGCTGAAAATTTTCATAGACAAAATGAATCATCTGTGTATTATATAAGATATACAGATAATGTTCCCACACAATTTGTAAGTATAATCATGTTCTGCACCAAGCAACTTAAGTATCCATTATACCAGTTTTACTTGCTGAATTTAGTAATTATTTTCCAGTTATATATAGAATATACTTTTTCCATTAATATTTTCAAGGCTTAAGTACTTGTTTTTAAATTTTAAATAAAAAATTAACTTTTAAAAAAGTTTTATTTCTATGAATTGTTGAACTATTTGTTTTAACCAAAATTAAGTGGTGAGATAATTTTGAGTATTTTAAGTGACTACCTCTTTCCCCTAGGATATTTTGGCATATTTCCCACATATTCAACAATGTTAATATGAAATATTAATAAAAGGATCTTTATTATGTATTTACTATATTGAAGACAATAATATGTTTTTCATTGTTGTCAACAAACCTGTGGAATGATTCCTCCCTCTTTAAAACAGTCTAAAGGTAAAAAGAGTAGCTATTAATTTATTAGAATCTTATGGAATTATTAGAATCTTATTAATTTTCTTTTTATCTGTTTTGTTATATTCAAACTTGGAAATTTGAGATGAAAGTAATCTGTGCACAACAAGTTAGTGTATTTTTTAAAATAATCAGAAAAGTAGATTTTTGGATTGGGTTTTGATTATCAAGAGTTTTTAAATAAAAAATAATTAGAACATTTGATTGACAGGAAAATAAAAGATGCTTTGAAAAATTTGGGATTGCCATGTATATACAAAGGTACGTAATCTAATACATGATCGACTTTTAACGTGAGTGGTGTTTGACTCTACGTGCAATGAATTCAGAGGAAAGGAGATTCATGCCTGTGTTAGGTAATCTGCCTTTTGCCACATAAAGAAGAAATACCCTTTAAAAGTACTTTATTTTTATATATTTTTTACAGTTTATAATTGATCTCACATTAATTATGTCATTTAATCTCTATAGCAACCTGGACAGAAGATATGACAGGGATTACCATCACGATTTGCATATAGAAAAACCTGAGACCCAGAGGCCATAACACTGACCCAAGATGGAGGTGTTGGCCTTTATTTTTCTAATTATCTGGATGGGTCTTCTGCTGATGCTCAGAGTGATTGTTTCCTTAAAATAGAATTGCTGATACATTGAAAAAGATGGGCTTTAGAACTTTTGATAATACTGGAAGCTGTATTCAAACAATTACTTTTAATCAACTAATTATTTCTATTCAGAAGTAACAATCATGAAAACATTATTTTTGAGAACTAGGCCTTTTATTGCCTTTTGATAAGCAATCAATGCAAAGCTTACATTAATTTTCTGTATATTAATGATTATTCAGTGACCCCATTGGCTGACATAGTTTGGTGCCAGTTTGGTCCTTTCAGAGGACTGTATAGCTAAGGCTCTGGGTGGTACTTACCTAATTTGACCTAAATTTACAACTTCAGTTAGTATCTAGTTTAATTTAAAAAATGGGGTTTATTTCTTATATAATGAACTCATTTTTAATTAAAAAATCTCATTACCTTTAATTGGAAGACTTATGCTTAGTAAATCAGACAATTGCTATAATCTTGGTTCTTGTATAAATTGAGAATCTGGTAAGCATGAGGTATTTTAGTGGGTTGATAAGTATGGGGGGTGGGCTACAGAGGAAGTAATCCTATACGTGGCACTGGGTCTATCTTCATCCTGTTTTTCATAGTTCAGATATCCTTTCTCTTCTCTCCTGTCGCCACTCCCACAGTGAGGTATATGTTGGGATATTTCTAAAATCCAAATTATTAAAATGATATCACATGTTAATTTATTCACCCGGCATGTACCAGGCATTGGTATAGGTAGGGAGGATACAACAGTGAATAAGATAAGCATATGAGCCCTGAGTAGTGTGGCTGAGTTGGTTAGACATTGACCTGCAAACCGAAACGTTGCCCGTTTGATTCCCAGTCAGGACACATACGAAGGTTTCGGGTTCGCTTCCTGGTCAGGGTGCATACAAGAGGCAACTGATCAATATTTCCCTTTCACTTCTATGTTTCTCTCCTTCTCTTTCTCCCTCCCTTCCTTTCTCTCTAAAAATAAATAAATAAAAATCTTTAAAGAAAAATACAGTTGATACAGTAGAGCAGTTTTAAAAGCCACTGGGGTAATGGTAACATTCTGTGTCTTGATAGAAATTTGTCTTAGATAGGTACATGGAAGTGTTAAAACTAGAGTTCAGCATTTATAGTTTTTTCCTTTTGATGTAAAGTTTACATATAATCACATGTCCAAGTCTTAAATATGTTTGCTGAGTTTTGACAAATGCAGGATCATCACAGCTCTGCCTCCCTCCATTGTCGGCAGACAACCTTGTGTCCTGCTTCACTGAGAAAACAGAAGCCATTTGACAGGTCCCCTCCCCTCCACTTAGCAATGTACCTGCAGTTAAATCTATTCTTTTCTCCGTTCCTTCTGGTATTGTGGAGAGTACATCTCTACTCCCATCTGAGGCCAATATCTGCTCCTGTTTTTTAAAAAAATTTATTTTTCAATTGCAGCTGACATACAATATTACATTAGTTTCAGGTTTACAACATAGTGGTTAGATATTTATATAACTTGCAAAGTGATCATCCCAATAAGACTACTACCCATTTTATATCATACATCGTTAATACAATATTATTGACTATATTCTCTATGCCGTACTTTATATCCCTGTAACTATTTTTATAACTGCTAATTTGTACTTCTTAATCCTTTCACTTTTTTCACTTTTTTCATCTCCCAACCCCCTCCAATCTGGCAACCATCAATTTGTTCTCTGTATCTATGAGTTTGTTTCTGTTTGGTTTGTTTATTTAGAAAATACAAATCTTACATTATGCTTAAATGCCTACATCATTCCCATTGCTTTGGGGGTAGAGCCCACTTGTACTCTCTACTCTCGTTTTCTGCTCAGTGGATGCCTAACCATCCTTCAAGATGTGATCAAATAGCTACAAGTTCTATGAGGACTTCATATATCACTCTCATAGTAATACCTCTTTGCATCTCAGTTATTTATTTCTGGATCTGCCTATTCTATATAGTGCCTCCCCTGCAGTACATACTCAATAGGCATTTGATGAAAAATCTCTGCATTCTTTCTTTTTCTTTTTCTTTTTTAATCCTTACCTGAGGATATGTTTATCGATTTTTGAGGGAGAGAGGAAGGAGGAGGGAGAGGTAAAGAGAAAGGGAGAAAGAAACATAAATGTGAGAGAGCATCATCGATTGGTTGACTCCCTAATGTACCTCAACTGGGTATTGAACCTGTAACCCAGGTGTGTGCCCTTACTAAGGATTGAATCTGCAACCTTTCTGGTGTGTGGGACAATACTCCAGGCAACTGAACCACCTAGCCAGGGTAGAAAACTTCTGCTTTCGAAGAACTTTATGAAGAGTTGGAAAACAAATACAAACATTAATGAATCTATATTACAAGATTATTTGGTTAATTCTAGATAATGATCTCACAATTCCCTCTGTTTCTACATTCTTTAAAAAAATGGAGTTGGATTAAATAATTTCCAAATATATTCTTGCTTTAAAATTTGGCCATGTAAGTGCAGTGATGATTTGGTTTATTTTAATAATAGCATGTAGAAAGAGCTAGTACCCATTTGACACCATACATAGTTAATAAAATATTATTGACTATATTCCCTATGTTGTACTTTACATCCCCATGACTGTTTTTATAACTGCCAATTTGTACTTAAATCCTTTCATTTTTTGCATGCACACTGTTGCACACATTAGTGAAAACCTTCATCCCCCTCCATAATTTTATTGTGGTATATCTGGGAAGAGACTCCTTGATACTTAACTTTTCAGAAATTTACAAAAATATACTGCATGCCAAGTTGAGAATTTCCTTAAAAAAAAAAAAAGCATTTATAATGAAACCTTGACAGAATTTTGAGAGGATTTGGAATTGTTTTCCCCTGCTAGTTCTTTAAAAAAGTTTAGAATGAATGCTGTAAAAGGTATACACTTTCTCCCCAGGTTCTTAACCCCATCTTAAAATTTTAAGTAAAAAGTAACTCATTAGTATGAAAAATAACTATGGTGTCCAGGGTTGAAGTTTTTTATATAAAGAACTCCCTTGAAAGGTGCTGGTCAGATTTCTCTTCTGCATAGTTCATAGCTTGTAACTGGTACTCAATAATATTTAATATAATGAATTACAGGGGCTTTGAAAATTTAGGCCTCCGAAGACCATATCCAAGATGGTAGATGGGATTTTCACATTACTGTGAAGACAGGTAGAAGTTGACATAGTTGGTCTCCTGGGGGTGCTTCATCATGTAAATGAAAGAGCTATATTCACCTAATTTATTTTAGCAAGGGAAATACTATTCCCCTTAATGTCACTTATTTGAAGCGAAAGGGAGAAGAAGGCCAGAGAAAATGATATTTTCAGCTAGGTAAAATCAAATTTGGTATAGTGAAAATTTGGCATTTTCTCTACCAACTTGTTTGGATAGTCAACATTTTATTTGCCTTGATTAAATTTACATTTTTTTCTTTGCTTTTCTGTGTCGTTTAAGTAAAAATAATAATAAAAAAGAAAAATAGCACTTATTTTAAATGAGTAAAAAAAGAATGTTGGTTATTTTCCACTGAGTGGTCCAGCCAGCAGGAGGCGCTCAGAAGTTGGAACCAGGTAGAACTAACCCTAATTCTGGCTCAGCTGTTACTGACTGTTTGGCCTGGGGCAATTTCTTAAACCCTTCCAGCCTGAGTTTCCTTATTTATAAAGTAGAACTATTAATGTCCATTAAGAATTAGAAACAATGTACAGTAGGCCTGTAACATAATGCTGGCACATGGGAGGGTATCCAATAAATAGAGTATAATGATTGTTCTGGCTAAGCCTGAGAAATTATGGATTTACATTTTTATTGAAAGAATTATATGCCATAGATTTTTTTTTTTAGTGCCTAACGGAGGGCCTGACACATGGCAGTCTTGATAAATATATACTGAGTAAATTAACTAGTATAATTTTGTACAAAAGGACTTGGTCACATATACCGTTACTGTCATGTAGCATAAATACAAGGTCTGCACAGAAGGTATCCAGCCATGTAATATGAAAAATAGAGACATTTCTTGAAGATAGAAGACACAATAAACATTATACATAGGCCAGAGATGCCTCAGTCCCGTTCAAAATAGGCACCTTGGGACCTCACACAGTTCTTGTAATCATCATCAGCTGCCCCATTGTATTTTCCTGAATCTCATCAATGGACTGAAATCTCTTTCCTTTCAAAGGTGATTTTAGTTTTGGGAAAAACCATAAGTCCCAGGGTGCCAGATCTGGGCTGTAGGGGGACTGTCACCTGGGTGATTTGATGTTTCTCCAAAATACTCTGTATGAGTCGTGATGCGTGAGCAGTGTGTTGTGGTGATAAAGCTGCTAATCACCTGTTGCCCATAGCTGCAGCCTTCTGAATCATCCGAATAATGTCTGTGTAGGAATGTTCAATCTTTGTGCAAAATTTATTGCAGATTCATGGCTGTACTTCTCAGTCATTTTGAATGTGATGTCCACATGATACGCCTGCTCACTAAATGGAATCTATTGCTCCCCCTGACTAGTCCAATGAAGTTGTTGTTCACGCATGTATATTCCAGTCCACTCTCCTTGGCTGCCAGTTTACATCAGTGTCGTGCAAACTGTTCTCATCATGTTAACAATGGCTGGACTTTTTCCAGACAGACCTCGTATGAAATAGAGGTAGCAGAGAAAAACTCAAGAGTGGAGAAGTGGCCTAGGATCCCTGAGCTGTCATGTAGCAGTGCTATACTGTGTCTTCCAGGGCTGCCCCGGGGGAGGGACCTGCCCCGGGGGAGGGACCTGCCCCTCAAGACTTTACATATTTATTAGATGGGCGGAGGGGCAGCAGCAGTGAGGCAGCTGTGGAGGAGGAGATCAAGGGAAGCCTCCTGGTTGAGGAGGTGTTCTCCTGAGAAAGGGAAAGCCTTTGGATCTCAGAGGCTGAGCTGTGTTTCCTTCTGTTGAGCCAACTCACACCATAGAGCCAGCATTTTGCTGAGCCTTGAGGCATCTGGATTTGTCTTCCTGAGCAGTAGAAGTAGTTATTTATCAAATGTCCTTTATGGTTCATACATATTAGCTAATCATTATTGGCCTGTAATCTTTTTGTTTCATAATCAAAAAGATTATGCACATCTTTGGCTCTAAATATTTCATTTTTAGAATATTTTGTCATTTTTGAGTAGGTTACACAGGTTCATTGTGCAAAAATAAAAAAGATAAAACAAGTCTTTTTTCCACCCCATCCCCAAGCTAAACTACTCATCTATCCAGAAGAAATCACAGTAACGTTCTTTCCAGACGTGGCCTATGCGTGCAAGTACATATGTTCCATATGCTTTATAAACTTTGACGATGGTCACCACTTTCTGACCTCATAACAACAGTAATTTACAACATAAAATGTGCATAAATACTTTTCCTAGCTATTATAGTCTCTTGGAAAGAAAGACAAAGATAAAGGGAAAATGCTCCAATAATTGCAGATATCATTTGGTTTCCCAAATCTCTTAATGTATATACTATTACTTGTGGTGAAAATAATTGTGCTTTGTTAAAACAATGTTCTCTTTGTAATACATTGCAGGTATTTACACCTTTCTTTTAAAAAAATATTCAGAAGTAAGTTTCAATCAGTTTGATAATTTACTTGGATCCAGATTTTTATGGTAAAATAAGTTTAGCGTTTTAAAGTTTTAGATTCCCCCTACCCCAAATAATGTCTCCCACAGTGCACATTTTTTTTCACACTAGTGAAATAATCTTGATGAATGGATGTCATAAGTAAGAAAAGACAATGTGGGCTAAATACAAACCTCAGGTAAAATCAGATTTGGTTAAAGGTCTTTTAGGCTGTTCATACTGTGTTCTCCATAAGGGAGATATACAAAGTCATACTGACTAAAGAAAAAAAAGTGGAGTTAAAATTTCTTGTTTGCTTATTCTCCACAAAACTTACAATGGAATTTTGTTTAGTTCAATCAGGGACATTAAACATTTTCTTTTAATTGGGTTATTTTCTAGTTTCTTTTATTTATTTTTTTCTTTCTTATAGTCCTGAATGGGAAAGAATAGCTGAATAGGAAAGAACATTTAATATTTTAAATGTGAAAAATTTTTTGTTTACTCTGAGTTTGGAAATCTTTTATTCAAATAACAGGTAAATATAGGGATTTCACTTGATTTATTAGGCCTTCTTATATTTTGCCAGTTATAGAAATGAGAATTTTTCACCAGTTGTACTAAATGAATAGGGGTTTCTTACAGAATATTTGGAAAGGGTTCTCAAACTAAATTGACCACTTTTAACAAACTGTCCCCCTCCCTGCCCCAACATGCACAAAAGCTCTGTAGACTTTTCCCATCTGGTTTTAAGGGCTGTATCTCAGCATTTCAGTTCATTAGCTTCTCTACCATGTGATTTATGATGATCTCACATTTCAACTGATGCAGTTTAATCTAATTAGTACATAGTGCAGAATAAGCTTGGACTGCAATAGTGAAGCCTCTCAGAGGACTCCCAAAAGGCTGACAGTACAGAAGTCATGAGTTGACTTTATAACTATAATTGCTACTTGGTTTTTTGCTTGAAAGAAACATGTAATTCAACCATATAGAAAAAGACTTGTATCCACAATTTTTATGTCATTTTTTCCCAAGGTTGGGGATAATCTTTATCCTCTTCCTACAGTGAATACTTTTTTAGATGGTAGGAGTGGGGGTAAACATTATAAACTGAGAAGGTCATGCTGACTGGTCGGGAGGCAACCATTTGTTTACAAAAGCCAGTCCTTGATTATTAGTGCATTTCCCCTGGCCTCCATATCTTGGTAAGTTTAGTGCCAACAACATAAGCAATATATAAAGTATATTTTGGGGCCAGTGGGACCTTTTTGGGACACTGAAAGTTACACTGCTTAAGGCATAAATAAGCTTGATCTTGCCATTCTTTCTTCAAGCCACTCCATTGTCATGTGCAGGTTTCTGAAGGTCATTCATCTTCACCTCATTATTTTTCAGAGAATGATTATAGCTTGTCCATTTCCTCAGCTGCTCATTCATGGCCTTCCAAGCGAATAATAAAAATAATAGCTGATACTCCAGTATCAATGCTGAGTACTAAGCATTGTTTTAAGTTTTTTTAATGTATCATCTCGGTTAATCCTTATAATACTCTATTCACCCACTTTATAGGTAGGATAAATGAGCGCCAAAGAGGTGAAATAACTTTCACAGATCATGTAACTTTTAAAGTGGATGTTAGCTCTGCCTTATTCCAGAGTTCAAGCTCTTAGCTTTTAATTATTACACCTATTTTTCTGAAGGGAAGACTGTTCAATTTTTTTTTAGCAAAGGACATGTTTGGAGTTAGTATTAGCAGGAAGAATGGGTAGGGAGTAGAAAACTGCCCAGGAGACAGAAAGTCTGTGGAAAAGCATTCCATCATTGTGAGAGGAACCCAGAGAAAGGGTTGTATTCCCTGATGTGGCTTGATTATGTTTTCTGTTGCTTTAAACACGTATACCAGTAAAATTGTTACATTATTTAATACTTTTCTTTTTTTTTTGATTGACTTTCTGAGTGCTTATCCTCCTAATAATACCACTTGTTTTTAACAGCAGATAGAGAATCAGAAAAAGGAGAAAGTAAAACTTAGGAAGGTCTAGGGGTATTCAACATAGGGCCATAGCAGTTACAATTCTGTAGAAGAATCCTAACATTGGTGTTCTAAAATTGTTATATCTTTCGTTCTTTATGTGTTGCAAATGACATAAAAACACAAACACATCTTGCTGCCTTTAGTATATACTGTTATTACATCAAGAAAATATGTGTAAGAATAGGTACTTATTGCCTGAATTATAAGTTCATTTTAATGAACAAAGTATAAGGAAAATTTCACTATTAATTGAAAAGAAATACTGAAGAGAAAGCACAGTCGGTTTGTTCAAAGAAAACAGTGTTCTTTAAATTGTTCCGTGGCATTTAGCTCAGAGTATTTATTGCAGATATGATCATTAGTGCAAAGTTTTAACCCATGCTGAATACTTTGCAGAGTCTCAGTTCTCAGACTTTAATGGGTAGGTTAATAGATTAGAGTAGAACAGTTGAGCCAATATAGTTTATGGTTTGCCCTGAAAACTTGAGGATTTTCTAATTAAATATTGGATGATCAGTGAGCTTTGCTCAGCTTACTAAATCATGAATTTTTCCATTTTAGTGACATGGTTAAAATTGGAAATGTCAAAAATGTCTGAACAAGAGCGTGATTCATGGACTTGAACTTGCTTTCAAATTTCTTTATTAAAAAAAGGACATTATAAATAGATTAACCAGAAATTATGGTATATTAACCTGTCTTTTAGCAAGACTGTGTTTCTAAGTTGGAAAACACTTACTTCTTTCAACAAAGGTGATGTTAGTCTCTCTAAAATATAATAAAAATTAATTAATTACCCAATATCAGCAGCAAAAAACTATATGGTCCAAAATAACAGAAGCCAGAACTCATTAGTGTGTCTGAGTGGGTTTGCTGTAGATGTTTCTCAATCCAGTATTGCCAATAATACCATGTTTGCTATATTTGATTTGAAATCTCCTTAGAGGCATATGATCCACAGGCCTGTTTTCAGCTGGGCACCTCAAACTCAAAATCACTTAGACTGAATCTATTATTCTGCTTTCTTCATTTGATTTGCTGCTCCCTCTGCACCTCTCTCAGTGAATGGTGGTCACTTTCCAAAATGGATACTTGCGGACTCTCCTTGGCTCAACCTGTACTTCCTATAATTTTTCTTTTATTTATTTATTGTATTTTTCCATTACCATTTAACCCCCTTATATCCCCTGCCCCCCCCGCAATCACCATACTGTTGTCCATGTCCATGGGTTCTTATTTCTTTTTGCTCAATTCCTCCACCTCCTTAGCCCCCCACCCCACTAGCTGTCATCCTGCTTTTCATCTATGAGCCTGTCCCCATTATCCTTGTTACTTCAGTTTGTTCATTAGATTCCACATATGAGTGGATCATTTGATATTTGTCTTCCTCTGACTGGCTTATTTCACTTTTATAATGTTCTCCAGGTCCATCCATGCTGTTGCAAAGGGTAAAATTTTCTTCTTTTTTATGACTGAGTAGTATTCCATTGTATACACATGTCCCATAGTTGTTTTATCAACTCATCTACTGATGGACTCTTGGGCTGCTTCCATATATTGGTGATAGTAAATGACGCTGCAGAAAACATAGGGGTGCTTATGTTCTTCCAAATTAGTGTTTTGGGTTCCTTTGGATATATTTCAAATAAATACCCACTTGATCATGGCATATCATCTTTTTGATGTATTGCTGTCTTCGGTTTGCTAATATTTTTCTTGAGGATTTCAGTATCTATGTTTATCAGGGATATTGACCTAAAATTTTTCCTTTTGTAGTATCTTTATCTGGTTTTGGAATTAGGATAATGCTGGCCCATAAAATGAGCTTGGGAGTCTTCCCTCCTCTTGCATTTTTTGAAATAATTTGAATAGCGATGTTAGTTCTTCCCAGAATGTTTGGTAAAATTTACCTATGTAGCCATCTTGCCTTTTTTGTTGGGAGTTTTTTTGTTGACTGCTTCAATTTCACTGGGTGTAATCTGTCTATTTATATTCTCATATTCTCCCTTATTTAGTTTTGGAAGATTGTGTTTCTGGGTATTTATCCATTTCGTCTAGGTTGTTCAACTTGTTGGCATATAGTTGTGCATAATATTTTCTTACAATCCTTTGTATTTCTTTGGTGTTAATTGTTATTTCTCCTCTTTCATTTCTGATTTTATTTATTTGGGTCCTCTCTCTTTTTTTCTTGATGAGTCCGGTTAAAGGTTTGTCAGTCTTCTCAAAGAAGCAGCTCTTGGATTCATTAATTTTTTATATCATATTTTTAGACTCTATTTTATTTTTTCCTGCTCTGATCTTTATTATTTCTTTCCTTCTACTCACTCTGGGCCTTTTCAGTTGTTCTTTTTTCAAATTCTTTTCAGAGTAGAGTTAGATTGTTTATTTGAGCTTTTTCTTTCTTTTTTTTGAGATAGGCCTGTAATGCTGTGAATTTCCCTCTTAGGATTGCTTCCCCCATGTTTCTCAGATTTTGGATTATTTTGTTCTCATTTTCATTTGTTTCCAAGTATCTTTTGATTTCTTCATTGATCTTGTGTTGACTATTCATTGTTTAATAACATGTTATTTAGCTTCCATGTCTTTGTGTATTTTTCAGAGCCCTTCTTTTGATTGATTTCTAATTTCATAGCACTGTGTTCAGAGAAGATGCTTGATATGATTTCAGTCTTCTGAAATTTATTGAGACCTGTTTTGTGTCCTAACGTGTGATCTATCCTAGAAAATGTTCCATGTGCACTTGTATATTCTGCTGCTTTGGGGTGAAATGCTCTGAAGATATCAATGAAATCCATCTGATCTAGTGTGCCATTTTAGGCCATTGAAAGAGGCATTTTAAGTGAAAATTAATTTTTTTTGGCTCAGATAGTTATTTGTTAAACAGAATTCAGTGTCTATAAACACCTTGGTTAATTTTTCTCACTTTGAAAATTACTTAGGTTTCTTCTTTGATCAGTCTATTGAAACTGCTTGCACATTCATAACCGCTGACCTCCCCACAGGCATCCGTGGGGTCTTCTCTGTGTAAGGCACTGTACGAGGATATGCTCAAGTTACTCGGAAGTGTAAGTCCTTGTCCTTGCCCTCAAGGACCTAAGCCATGGAAATAAAACACAAGGAACTGAAGTATTTGAAAGTGACTTGTAAACTTTAAAGTAATATGAAAATATTGTTGCCTATAAGTATAACTGAAAATTTTAGTAACAATGAGTTAATGTGTCACAAAAAAATAAAGTGCAAATGAAATTCAATGTTGGTGGACCACAACCAACTTGAATGGAAAGCTCAGAGAAGATGTCTTGAAAGTGTCTTAATTAGACTAGATTTTTAATGATCGTATTGAAGAAGTCAATAATTTGAGAATAGAGGGATCCTTCAGATAGAAGAAATAGCAAGAACATGTGCTTGAAGTTAACAGTGTAGAGGCAGTAATCTGGTCAGTTCTCCTTGGCATTATAATGTGTTGGCGAAAGCTTCCCTTTGGAGCCAGATTACGTGCATTCAAATTTTGGTGTCACTACTGCTATTATTTTCATTATTGTTAGTAACATTTATGTTGGGGTATTGTATAATATTTGTCTGAAAAGGTAATAAAGCCAATAATTTTATCATAAGTTTATTATTAATGGTACAATAAAATGATATCAATGATTGTTAGTATTTATTGAGCTCTTATTGAAAAGTACAGCCACTGTTTCAAAGTATTTTACATGTATTAATTAATTTTATTCTCAAAATAATTATATGAGGCAAGTGCTATTATTTATTCCCATTTTTCACATGATAAACTGAGGCACAGATAGTCTTAACTTACGCAAAGGGCAACTAGTAAATATTCACAGAGCTAATTTTAACTAGGACTGTATTGGGAGCAGTTCATTAATTTATTTATTATTTTTTCAACTTAAACAATTTTTTCCAGTTTTATTGAGATATAATCGACACATAAGTTTCAGGTATACAGCATAATGTGGAGCAGTTAAGTATAAGAACACATATGGTAACAAAAAAGACTGTGAGGAGAAATATGTTATGGTTAGTGGAGAACCAATTTGATTTCTGTGCAGAAGAGTAATGTGGTCAGACATTATTTTAGGGAGATGGAGCTAGAAAGTATGGAGGACACAGACTGTAAACTGTGAGACTACACTGCTGCAGTTTTCCACTGTGAGATTATAACGGTCTGAGGTTGGGTGGGGGCAGGAAGGCTGGAAAGGAAGTGCCAGAAAGGAACATTCACTTGGGCTGTGTTACTAATTGGGTGGGGGGGAAGGCGTCAGTGATGATTTGCGGGTGTTTTACTTAGGTTAATGGTGAGATTAACAGGTAGTCTGTCTGTCCTCATATTTAACCAAGCTCTGAATGCTTAGCATTTCAACCGACCTGCTTTTGAAATTCTCTTTCCTTCTTTATGTTGGTGACTATTTTTAAATCTTGGTTTTCCCCTTACCTAATTCCTCATTCAGAGTTCTTTCCTGTAGTGCACAGCCTTCAAAGTCTCAATCTGGAGCTCATTTGTTTTCCTTTTACAGGCCCACTTGGCACTATAGAGAGTGAATGCTGCTCAGTTACCTTTAATCTGGAGGCAGGTAACCTCATGGAGGGAGAAAGCTGGGCCTCAATCCCAACTACACATTATTAACTGTGGAGTAACTATGTCTTTGATCTTAGTTGGCTCATTTATAAATAGGAACGATACCTACCTTATGGAATTATTATGAGCGCTAAATGAGTCTAGGGAAAAGTCTTAAAACACAGTAGTCTCTTACCAAGTTTTATTTGCTCCTTTTGTTACCTTTTCTTCTATTCAGCTATTTCCCTTTGGTTTAAGTTCCTTCCCTAATGGAGGCTCTTCCTACATTAAGAGAAATAGTCATGATTTTCTTTTGCTTGCCAGATGTTAAACTGTACATTATCATCTTTCATGGATAAATAGCACAGTGATTGTCTTTCAGTTTTAAACATGGAATGAGTTAATACTCTAAAAACATGAGGTGAACTACAAAGAGATGTAATAATAAACTGGTTTTATGTGAAATTACATTTTAGACTGGGCGTGAAAATTTATCTTCAAATTGTAATCTTAAATGCAGTCCAAAGACAAGCTGTGGGAACACAGTATATGAAATAAATAAATTTTAAACCCTTTATATGTCTAGAAATTTTATTTGTACAGATGTTATGAATGATATAATTATTGATCTTTTATGTAGCAATTAGAATAGGAATTCCATTTGATTCAACAGATGCTATTGTGAAGAGAATGTATCTCAGCAAAATACTAGCTCACACAGGACGCTAGGAAGCCCTTGTTTTGTAGATAGATGAGCCGAGATAATATTTGCTATGTGTAACTAGACAAAGTGGTCAAGTTACCTAAGTTCTTGTTATGGATTTGGAAATGACCCACAGGAGAATTTTTCTTTATTCAATTAAATTTTGTGGACATCAAAATCTCAAGGGTAATATGTTAAAATTATAAAATATTAAAAATAATTTTCAAAAACAGAAGAGGTTTTAGGTGTGACCTAGTACAACCACTCTGTTTTAGAAAGAAAGGAACTGAGGCCTAAAGATTGAAAGAGACTTACCCAAGACCCCCCATAATGATGGTGGTAAGTCAGAGATCAAAATTAGGTGTCTTAATTTCCTGGATTCTTACCACTCTGTCACAAAACCTCATGAGCATTTTACACATTATTTCAACCAAACCCTGGCCTCGAAATGAGATTCCTGTGAAATTGTAAAAAAGCAAATAATAAGATTTGGGACTAAAACTTCTTTAACCATTATTTCTGATCACTTTTTCTATTCCATATTTCTTTAAAAAATTTTAAAAATCTATAAGATCACAAATTTCAGTTATCTTTCAAATATTCACATGGAATGGATGCTTCAGGGGTGGGTGTCATGTTGGTCCCTGTGCACTGACATCCCCCTCGGGGCTGTAGACTCCAGTTTGAGAAGATGCCTCAAAGGTCATTTATGGCCAAGCTCTGAAAAAAATTAACTGTTCATATATTTTCTGCATAAAGAAAACCTTACCATTTAACTGGTTTTATTTTATTTTATTTTGTTTTGAAAATTTTTGTAAATAGAGCACCAGAAAGCCAGCTACTTTAATACTGTATCACAAACTCTTTTTCCTTCCTGCCTAGGTTGAATCTGTATTAAAACACACACACACACACACACACACACACACACACACACACACACACACACACACGATGCTTACAATGTTTATAGTTTCTCTCTGTGGATCCTTTTCAAAACCTTCAGGTTCATGTGAGAGGAGTTGAGATTAGCACTGACGAACAGACAATGTGGGAAATAGGAACTCTCAGTTCTAAAGCTCAGTTGTGACTTTTGGACTGTTACTTGAAATCTGTAAAATGCTTGTTTCACTTAACTATGTAAAAATACAAGAACAAAATGGAATAGAAACTTTGATGTATCCGAAAACTCAAAGCAAGCTTTAATAACGATGCAGTAGTTATTGTTTGGTAAATATACCAGGTCTGCCCAGAAGGTATCCAGCCATGTAATATGAAAAAGAGATATTTATTGAAAAAAATAGGAGAAATATTGTATGTAGGACAAGGATGCCTCAGTGCTCTACAAAGTAGACATCTTGGGACCTCACATAGTTCTCCCAATCGCCATCAGCTACCCCATTGTATTTTCTTGAACCTCATTGATGGTCTGAAATCTTTCCCCTTTCAAAGGTGATTTTAGTTTTGGGAAAGCCAGAAATTGCAGGGTGCCAAATCTGGGCTGTAGGGGGACTGAGTCACCTGGATGATTTGATGTTTCTCCAAAACACTCTGCATGAGACATGATGCATGAGTGGGTGTGCTTGTTATGATGAAACTGCCAATCACCAGGTACCCATAGCCATGACCTCCTGAATCATCGGAATAGTTTCCATGGAGGAATGTTCAAGCTTCATGCAAAATTTGATGCAGATGTGTTGCTGTACTTGCTCAGTCATTTTGAATGTGACAGCCACACCGTGCACATGCTTGCTCAATGGTATCTACTGCTTCCATTGACTAGTACAGTGAAGTCATTGTTCATACATGTGTGTTCCAGTCCAGTCTCCATGGCTGCCAGGTTACATCGATATTGGGCAAACCGTTCTCGTTCTATTAACAATGGCTGGACCTTTTCTGGACAGACCTCATACATGTGATTGTCAGAAAGTATCGATATTTGGAAGTTAGTAAATGTTTTAGTGAGAGGAATTTATTTGCTGTTTCTCTTTTGATTTTTTATCAGCTTCTCATTTCTACTTTCTTGATTTATGGGAACACCAGAAAGAAGGTAAAAAGGTGTTTAAACAGGGTAGCACATAATAATAAAGATTATTTGAATGAATGAATGAACAGTGGTTGTTCTTTGGGAGGGGATGCAGTTCAGGGGAGGGATGGGGCTGCACATAAGAATTATCTAGGTAGTCTTCCCCACCACAAATATTCACCTTCTTTCACCTTCTGAGATTCTCCATCCTGGAGGAGAACCATGGCTTTGGAGCAATGAGTTAAAATATATTTGGAAAGCGCCCAAGCATGAGGTCTATGAGCTGTGCATCAAATTTTCAACTTCAGTGGAGTCTGGGTTTATTTTAGCAATGTGGCACATTTTTGGTTTGATGATTTAAGTTTTATTTTTAAATTAAATTGTAGTATAAGATGAAGTTACTCTTGAAATATATGAGTTTAAATCTTCCAAGGATAGTATTTATGAGTAAAATAATTTTTCATTATGGTTAAGCTCAGAATTCTTGAAAAATTATAGCAGTCATAGGCTTATTGTTTAATGTGACAGAACTCTCCCGGCAAGTAAAAATTTCATTGAAAAGAGGCATTTTTACACTCAAACAGGATAGTTATTTTTTTAAAGAGTTCAACCACCAGATTTTACCTTATGGAGGAAGACAGCGTTTTCTTTGCTCAGTGACTCCAATTCATCCCTAATGGATGAGATTTTGTAAGCCTTGTATTTGCATTAGTGCTTTTTGAAACGGAGAGAACTGTGGAAACACTTAGCACAGCACCTGGTGCATGGTAGAAGCTCAAGAAACACTAACTTTTTCTCCCTTTTCTTCCTTCTCAAGAGATATGAAGAGATGTTCAGAATTTATTTCAAGGAATTAATATGCAAGGGTGGACAGGTAGGTTTACAGTTTTTATGGATGATAATACAATAATTAATAAATAATAATGCAAGAATAAACTGCTTCACATACAACTGTAAACCTACATTTGCCCCACTCCTGTATTTATTGATTTTGAAAACTTGTAAAAAAATTAAGAAAATCTCTTTGTTGGGCAATGTGTCTCATTTTCAAGTATATTGATCAAAACATAGTAACAGGCAAGCTTTTTAAAGGAATTTCATTTAATTGAGCTCAATTTAACCAAGTTTTATTTAACTACTATACATAAGGCACTTATATGGACATCGTAGAGGATAGAAATATGAGTACATTGTTCCTTTGTTAAAAGAGTTTATAATTCAAGTTTGGTGAATATGAGGGGGGCATATATTCAGTATAATATATACACACACCTCCACATGTATGCATATAAACATATACACACACATATGAAATATCATACACCATAGAATCCAGGTCTCCAAACTTCTAATGCATTATCCTTTTCACTATACCACGCCCCTTCGCTACTGGATGCCCAGCTCTTTGAGAAAGAAAGTAGATTCTACTTCCCACCTTCCAGGTATACTGTAACCTGTGCTTCAGTATTATCTCCAAACGTTAACCTTCCCTCACTAAAGTGAACTTTTGAAAGAAGCATGCATGAATTAGCAAACCATATGAGTTACAGATTATTTTTGAGTAAGCTTAAATTTAAAACATAATTTAAAGTACATACAGTAACCCAGTTTCCTTGCCGACAACTGTTTTGTTGACAGAGGAGAGTAGAAATCTTATTGGACCTGCTTTAATGAACATGTAAGACTCAAGTGTAATTAGTGTTCTAAAATACTTAAAAACAGTTCACCTAGAAAGTTTAAGCAGGTCATGCATATTTAGTTTACTAATTTTTCCCTTTTTAATAAATCCTTTCTTTAATAGTGCAAGGTTGAAGTTAAGACTTATCTTGATCAAAGTGTAATAGATTCAGTATTACTGGCAATGGAATTATTTTACTACTACATTGCATGAATATATATTATACATAATATATATAACTATTTTGTTTATTGTCTCTCCCTCTAGATTTTAAGATTTTTCTTCTTGCTATAGAGAATAAGACTGTTTTCTTCCTGAATATCTAATCTGTGTTGAGCCCAAGTGGATCTCAGGGAGCCCATTAGTGTATTCATTATGAAGAAACTGCATTATACCCTGAGGAGTATGGAAATGAAGGGAGCATTAAGATGACATGGCTCTCGGCTTTCAGATACTTATAGTCCATTAGGAGATGGCGCATATGAATAATTACAGTGGGGGATACCATATTGTATAAAAGAGGTCTGAATGGAGTGCTGTGAGAATTGAGAGAAAAGAATTGTTACTTTTGCTGGGAGATCCAAGGAAACCTTCCTAAAGTAGCTGACATTTGAGCTGGGCTGTAAAAGTTGAGTCTGGATTTGAGCAAACGAAAGATACTTCTGAACAGTTTCTACTATGGGTATGAATTAGTTAAGGTGAGTAATTAAAAGATCTAGTTCTTACTACAGTGTCTGGCACCAAGTAGGTGTTCAGTAAATGTATGCTTAATAAGTGCATAAACTTAACAGTTAATTCTATGCCACTAGCCAACTGCTTTCCTTATATGAAGGCTGTCAGAAAAGTAATTGGAAAACTTTTGCCCAACTGCTGCCTGGAGCAGTGCCCCTGCATTTATCAAGGGCTTTAACTGCTTAGTTTCCCTACATTCATCTTCTCATGAGCATTAACCATCATGCTTTGTCTATGAAAAATGGTGCAGCTGCTTGGTGGCTATTTCGCACACCCCTCACTGATCAGCTGTTCGCCAGCGAGCTGGATTGACATCTGACAAACAGATGACTGTCTGCAAGGAATGAGAGAAGGAATAGCCAGCATTTGGGAAGTGACTGGTGCTCTGGGTTGGTGTGGGAACTTTCTTTTTTTAATAGGTGGCCCTCCAGTTGTGCTTCAGTAAATAACAAATATTTTGCTGAAAAAGCATAAGTAAATACAAAATGAAAATACTAACAGCAACAAGGGCATCCAAAGTAGCAGGGAATCATTTTTAAGGAAGATAGACACTCTCGTAAGCAGGAATTTCAAATTCCCTAAGTCTGCTCAGAAGCAATATCTTAAAACAATGATGTTTGTAGTGATCAATATTCAGATTTTCCTTAAGATAGTGCATGCAAACACACATCTCTTTTTATAAAATTAAGCAGGGAGTAAATGCAAATGATAAATCACACAGGAAGCCTGTGGTAGAGCTTGAGAACTGCTACTTCCAGCATCATCGTTAGGCTCCCACTGTGCTTCCTTCATGAGCACAGCATTTCAGAGCTGCCCCACACAAAAACTGTCTGCATCTCCCTGTCTTCATAACTGGCTTGAAAATTAGCATCCATCATTCTCCACCCATGCAATGCAATAATGCCAAAGTAGAGCACCAGTCACTTCCCAATGGCTGGCTGTTTCTCCTCTCATTCCTTGCAGACGATCATCTGTTTGTCAGATGTTGGGGGTGGGGTGTGTGTAGGTAGAAGAGGGTTTGGGGGATAAAAGGTAGTGGAAAAAAATACAATAAAAAATTTAAAAAAACCAAAAAACAAAAATAAAGGTTTTTTCAAAATCTAAGAAATTCTCATTTACTAAACTGGAAAATGAATAAATCATCAAAAAAAGTTTTTTAAATGTAGCTCTCAGGAA
This sequence comes from Mormoops blainvillei, assembly GCA_004026545.1. Lineage (NCBI taxonomy): Eukaryota > Metazoa > Chordata > Mammalia > Chiroptera > Mormoopidae > Mormoops > Mormoops blainvillei. Next base: position 116,407 of record PVJD01002966.1, on the reverse strand, counting down.
CAGCTTCTGCATCCTACCCCTTCCTGTGGTTATAGTTCTTAACATAGACTTCTTTATCTTTTTTAGGTTTGATTCCTTCTTTGTGCTATAGTTTTGGTAAATTATCCTTTACACTGTTTTTACTTGATACACTGCTGGTAACTACCACTGTGCTCTAGTTCCTCAGTCCCTGCAGCCAACGTTAACATAGCAGGTGTTCATTTAATATTTGACTAGTAATTGGGTGAATGGATCCAGCTCTTGAATTCGAGTTAAACCTGCTGCTTCTGCTCGCTGATTGTGTTCCCTGCTCTTCTGAGTTTTCTCTCCCTTTTCCTTGCCTATCACTGTGCTCCACGCAGATGGTAGGATACCTCTGTTATTTCAGATCGGGCCGCCATCATTGCCAGAGCGCCCTTTTGAGAGACACTTTGACCTTCAAAATAAACTTTCCATTTTATACCAGTTAATTATCTCCTGCATACCAGTCTCAACCCAGAGGGCCAAGTCCCTGGAGACCATGCAGGCTTCTGTGTTTGGCCATAACAACTGGATATGTTGCTCTCTGATAGGAGTATCCATATTTTGAGATTTGTCTACGACAGTACTGCTTTTTTCCTGCTGTTCTGGTTTGTTTTCATTAATAGAACCTCTTCACTTTCAAAAGCACCTTGGTTGGGATAATAAATTATATTGTGTAATATGATCGATTACCTAACCACTTCCTAAGATACAATAATAACTGAACTTTAAATTTTGTCTTATCTGTGTCAATTTTAGTGCCATATTGAGAAAATCTGAGGTTTAGTTTTTTTATCACATAGTCAGATCACATAAGGTATCTAGTTTAAGTGATTTTGTGATTATACCGATTTGAATAGAAATTATACAATATAAAAATATCAAATGGGCAAGTCATGACACAAAATATTTTTCTCAAGGCTCACACATTTATTGTACATAATATTATCGAGGTTTAAGAATTCCTGGGAAGTCCATTTTAAAAGATTTGTTTCATGCCCTTCATCATATATTCTGTAAAGCAGTGCACTGCCTAAGATGCTTAATTTTGAATGCCTGTACTGTATATGGTTAGTTATGTAAGCTCTTTTGGGGGCCATATAGCAAGTGCTATAGTTATTGAATCACTCAAGTGAGGGATGATAACAATTCTAAAAATATAACATCTCAGGATATTTAAAAAAAATGATACCATGCCTTTCATGTGCAGTGTAGCAGAAAATGACTAGGCTCTGGCAATTACTTTCTGGGCTGCTGTCTGTGAGTTCAGGCTTAAATGCCTTGAATTGCAGATGCTTCAACTCTGCTTTTATTCACTTTGTGAAGTCCCCTAAAATTGTTGCAAATTACTGCAATAGAAAGGGAACGGTGGAATCTTGGGAGTACATTTAAATGAAACTTAATCATAGTAAGGCCTACAAAGCAACACAGTACTGTCTCTCATAAATTCTGTGAAATTTAGAGATATTATTGTTTTGCTCTTCCTAATATTTTTATGGGCTCTAAGATACCGAGAAAAGGGAAAACATAACCCACAGTATAGGCACCATACATTTCCATCGTGCATGCCTAACTTACCTTGACTTAGGGAGTTAAATATCTATGTTTGGGCTATATTTCATGAAGAGTAAAAAAGAAAATCTGCTTCTGTTTCTCTTCTTTTTATATCCTTCTGCCTATTCCGGGATAAGGAAAGAGGAGAGTGCTTTTGCATGAATGTGAGATCAACCAGGGTGGGTCTACTGTGGTCTAGGGCTGCTTCATGTAAGGTCTGAGAATCCTTTACATAGGAAAGAGCCTCTATCTCCCAGACTTATTTTGACACTGACTTCTAACTTCACTGCTTCCAGTACTTTTTTACACAAATGATTGTGTATTAAAATAGATGTAAGAGAGCCTGGCTCAAATCATAGATTTTGTAGGTATGGGACAGGAGAGGACTTATCCCTCTACCTTCTGTTAAGTACCACAACCCCAACTCCAGGAAGATGGTTATCTAGGTCCGACTTGAAGACTTTTAGAGAGGATAGACCATTCCAATATTAAATAACCCCCTCTCTGAGGAATCTTTCTTAGATCTAGCCCAAGTTCTTCATGTTGGAATTTAAGGCTATTTCCTTTGGTTCTGTCCTCATTGTAGATAGAGAACAGCTGGCCACTGGAATAACTGATCAAATACCTTAAGAATGTTATTAAATCATCCATCAGTCTTCCCTTCACCAGGCACAATAATCTCAGTTCCTTTAATCTTTCCCCATAGATATTAGTTTCCAACCCTTTAATCATCTTTGTGGCTCTTCTCCACTTTCGTAGAGTTAAATTTGAACCCTACAAATTGGGTACAGGTTTTTAAAAAACTGTTCCTTTTAGAATAAAGAATAACTATCTGGTCCTACAGAGATTTGGCAGAGTTACAGCTGCACCCAGGGGCCCCTTTCATCCCTGAAGCAGACTTGGTTCCTAGACCTTTTCTGTCCATGTTCATAGAGCAATTTCTTCCACATGTGTTGATGACCTCACAACTCATGTGGTCAGGAAGAGATGAACGCTTGGTTTTAAGGTGATACCCCTTCTAAGCTCCTATTTTCTCCCCTAGTACATTGAAAATTTTAATTTAATTTATGAATATAACTGTTAGTTGAAGGAATATTTTAAGCAGGATAGTTAATATCGAGCAATTGAAGAAATGAATAATTAATTATATTGTATAAAAAACTTCTCAAACTCTGCAAGTAAAGAGTTAAGAAAGCTTTGGTAAAATAAAAAAGCTGACTTCTGGTCAAGATGGTGGCTTAGGTAAACATGGCTTGCTTCTTTGCACAACCACATCAAATTACAACTAAAATATAAAACAACCATCATTCAGGACCATCTAAAATTGAGTTAAATGGAAGCCTGACAACTATGGAATTAAAGAAGCCATATCCATCCAGACTGGCAGGAGGGGCAGAGATGTGGAACAGGCAAGTCCCGCATGTACATGTGTTGGATAAAATTCGTAGGGGATATGTTGAGTGCAAGGAGTCCCAGTCCTACATTAGGCCCCCAAGCTAGGGTTCCAATGCCAGGAGGATAAGTCCCCACAACCTCTGCCTGCAAAAACCAGTAGGAATTGAGTCAGTGGAAGAACCTCCTGGAGTCCCAAGCAGTTCCTCTTAAAGAACCCACTGACAGACTTACTCAGACTCACTCCCTCTGAGCTACAGCACTGGAGTAGCAGTTTGAAAGGCACAAGTGACATACAGGGAGAAACTGAGTATCTGGCATCAAGGTAAGAGCTGGGCGACAGCTTTCTCCTAGACAGAAAGGGAGTAGAGGCTATGGTCCCCTTGCTGATCCCACCCCCCACACAGCCAGCAGGTTGATGGCATATCTGAGACTCCATTGACTTGGCTAACAGTGTTTTTTCCTGCCCTAGAGATCCCCTGAGACTCTGTCCAACCCAGCTTATAGGCCCATCCAAACTGTTAACTGTGACTTTTCCATATGAATGGCTGGTCTTACCTCATGCTTCACAACTTAAATCCTATCAAACAAGCAAAAGTTGGCCTCAAGAGCCCCTAGCCCACATATCTCTTGCTAAGTGATCCAGGCCCAACACAAGCAGCAGTCAACCCAGATTCATAGCTTGACTTTGCCTGGGAATCTCCAAGCCCAGCACAAGTAGCAGACATCTCAGATTGCTATATACCTCATGCATGGTGGCCCCAGGCAGAACACAGCTGGGGACTGACCTTGGCCTGCATCACCCAGGAAACTCCAGAGCCTGCACACCCATTTGACAGCTACAGACCATGTTGGAGAACCATCACACTGCTCCTGCACAGCTGATCCCCCAATGATGGCAGAAGTTGGTGGTCAGTGATTATAACCAGTCCTTGCAGCTGACTGGCCTGGGTAAAACCCTCCCAATGACTTTCCAACAGCAACGAAGGCTCATGCACAAAAGGAGGGTGCACTCAGCCTACACAAAGGGTGCTCCTTGAGTAACCAGCTTGGGTGATAGGAGATGCTGTGCCACTAGACCCTACAGGACACCTACTATATTAGACCACACTACCAAGACATGGAGTCAAAGCAGCTCTATCTAATACATAGAAACAAACACAGGGAGACTGCCAAAATTAGGAGAAAAAGAAATGGCTCCAATGAGAGACCAGATCAAAACTCCAGAAAAAGAACTAAAGAAAATGAGGATAAGCAATATATAAGATGCAGGGTTCAAATCACTGGTTATAAGGATGCTCAAGGAACTTAGGACCTCAGCAGCATAAAAAGATCCAGTCAGAAATGAAGGATACACTAATTGAAATAAAGAACAATTTACAGGGAAACAACAGTAGAATGGATGAAGCCAAAATTCAAATCAGTGATTTAGAACATAAGGAAGCAAAAAACAACCAAGCAGAGCAAGAAGAAAAAAAAATCAAAAAAAAAATGAGAGAAGTATAGGCAGCCTTTGGGACAACTTCAAGTGTTCCGACATTCACATCATAGGGGTGCCAAAGGAGAAGAGAGAGCAAGAAATTGGAAATCTATTTGAAAAAATAGTGAAATAAAACTTCCCTAATTTGGTGAAGGAGATATACATGCAAGTCCAAGAACCATAGAGAGTCCCAAACAAGATGGATGCAAAGACACCCACTCCAAGACTCATCATAATTAAAATTCCAAATGTTAAAGACAAAGATAGAATCTTAAAAGCAGGAAGAGAAAAGCAGTTAATTACCTACAGGGGACTTCCCATAAGGCTGTCAGCTGATTTCTTAAAAGAAACTTTGCAGGCTAGAAGGGATTGACAAGAAATATTCAAAGTCATGAAAAGCAGGGACCTACAACCAAGGTTGCTCTACCAAGAAAGCTGTCATTTAAATTTGAAGGGCAGATAAAGAACTTCCCAGACAAGAAAACACTAAAGGAGTTCATCATCACCAAACCAGTATTACATGAAATGTTAAAGGGATTTATTTAAGAAAAGGAAGAACATCATAACTGTGAACAGTAAAATGGTAATGAATACATATCTATCAACAATTGAATCCAAAGAACAAAGTAAGCAAATAAGAAGAACAGAGGCAGAATGATGGATATAGAGAGGGTTTTGATGATTGCCAGATGGGAGGGGGTTGTGGGGGAATGGGTAAAAAGGTGAGGAGATTAAAAAGTACAAATAGGTAGTTACAGAGTAACCATAGGGATGCATAGTACAGTAGAGAAAACAGAGTAGCCAAAGAACTTACATGCATGACCCATGGACATGAACAATGATATGGGGATAACCTGAAGGAGTGGTGGGTGCTGGGTGGAGGTGGGAAAAGGGGGGAAATATTGGGACAACTGTAATTGCATAATCAATAAAATATAATTAAGAAAAGAAAAAAATCTAGTCACTTTCACTGTTTTCACAAAAGTGAATTTGTAAATGCAAACAATGTTAATATCAAGATATCTTTTACATAGAATATAAGTTTTAATTAACAGGGAAGAATAATTTTAAAAAGTGTTTTACTTCTGGTCTACTGGGATTATAGCATAAATCTTGTCCAGTTCAAGGTCCATCTTATGAACTCTAATATTGGCTCGTCTCCTAGGCCATAAAACTACCATTTTAAATTTGACCTCAACCCCCTCTCCTTACCTCTTGAAAAACTTTGACAAATTGTGTGTTGGTGGTGTGATTATTGTAGAGAGTGAAGTGGAATGCATATAGGTTAAAGACATTCATTATTCCAAGGTTAAGTTTTGCTTTAAAAAAAAAATGAGACCAAAGACTTTCAAGTAGAATAGACTATTAGAAAAATTGCTCGTTGAATCGACCTCTTGTTATACAAATGATACAAAGCTGAGGAAATGTGGCTGTGAAACACAGCAGGTATTGGAGTGTTTGTTGGAAAAGCTGGATGACAAGAGTGCAAGCATGTGCAGAGCAAGCAGTATTCCACTTTATAAAGGCTCAGGGCACTGATGTCACAGTTAGGGAATGTGGCTGATATGAAAGGTGAAGCTCATCGGCCATTAATATTCCAGACCCAGGCCTCTCAGTCTTTGTATTCAGCTTCCATTGCGAACTTGACACAATTTAAGGATGTTAGGGTAGAAAAAAGTCAAGGCTTGATATACTGTCTTTCTGTCAACTTTTTTTTTTTTTAGTTTAAGTACAATAGAACTGTATTATACTTGAAATAAAAAAGATGTATGAACACATCAGGAATCTGTACAAATGAATTAAAGTCATGGAGGTAGTTATCTGGGGGTGAGATTGGGGTTACTAGGTTCCACTAACTCTACTTCAACAACAAATTCTAAATGTTTCCTGTGTTGTAAATTAGAAACTACTTGTTTTAATTAAAACCATCTGTAAGCGCACAATGACTTGGGGACTATAGGAGTGCCAAGGTGAACACTGGTGATGTTTATCTGAGTCATTTATTCCTCAGGTCAAATATTTTTAGATAGGCAAATATTTCATAGATTTGAATTAGCACATGATCTGCTTCCTCAAAAGTGGCTATCAGATGATTTAATGATATTGTATTCAAAAGCTATCTAGAAAAATAGGCCACCTTCCTTGGAGTAGGTATGACTTATTATAATTTTTTGCAATAGATCTTGATGATTAAAAAAGGTATCTGTTATTTTAGGGACTGGACAAAGAAGGTGAAAGTGAAGAAACATGGCACTCCAGAAAATACAAACCATATAGATGATATTTTGAAAGAAAGAGGGATTTTAAGTGAGAAGATAAGGAATGTTGGCAAAGCTAAAAGGGAGTAGCTTCAGCATAAAGCAAGAAAGATTTGGCTTTAATGGTATTAGAGGTTTTTAGAATGTGAGAATTGAAAGACATCTTAGAGGTGGTATAGCTCGATATTTTAAATTTATGTATTGAAAACAACCCCCTACCCCAAACCCCTGAGTTGCAGAAAGGTCTTTCTTTCTTTTGTCTTTATATTCTTCCACTGAAAGACTGGTAGGATGAATACTAAGATAGTGTATAGTGATTCAACAAATAAATATGGGAGGCATTGTATAGTGTTCTGGAAGAATTAATCTTCATTCAAATGAACAACTAATAACAAATTGATTTTATGAAAAGTAAATACGTACTCTCAAGGGATTATTTGTACGCTGTACTGTTTCTCGAAGGATTTATAATTTAATATGGGATAAAAACATGTATAAATGGTCACAATACAGTAGCAGGACTGCCAGACTACCAAGGAGACAAATGTATTACCTCATTTAATTCTCACAGTGACACCATAAGGTACTACTATTGCTATTCTCCCTATTTTGTAGTTTAGGGAACTGAAGCATGGAGAGATTAAATTGCTAGCTTAAGCAACAGTGGAAAGCTTTGAAGTTAGGTCTACCTGTCTGAGGAGTCTGTTCATAACTGTGACATCACTGTGCCCCTGATTACACAAGGCAAACTGCTAATGTACTGTAAGAAAGAGGTACATGGCTTATATGTGGAATTCAAAGGTTGGAGAAAATCACTTGGGGCAAGGTGGACGGCAAGGTGGGAGGCAGGTCTGCTGGAGATGGTAGCCCTGGTAATGGCCTTTGATAGCTGGTGGATTTTAGATAAATAGTAATGAGAAGTATGTTCCTGAAAGTTTAAAGAGGCCGAATTTTCTTTCAGCAATGCTGGGATGGCTTCCAGGATAGTTGGTTCAAAGCTGGCCATTTAACCATTTCTTTATCCATGTATATCCTTTGCATTAATAGGAGTAAAAATTTGCCAATCTTGGCTGTAAATAATCCTTAGGATAATTCTTTTATTTATTTGTATAATTTTTATTTCATTTTTTCCTGTCCTAATGAAGGTTTATACTCTTACAAATTTTGCACTCAAAAGGTTCCATCAGGGCAAACCCTCATTTCCCCCCCGCAAATATGTTGAGTCCTGAAAGAGAATTTTTCATAATGGCCCAGGTATGAGATGCTTTATTCATCTCCACTAATGGATGAGTTACCCTGGCTTTTTGTTTCCCTAGCTGAGCCATTTATTTGAGCAGCCATGTCTCAGCATTTATTTTTTTAATGTGTAGATCATATTAGATATGTTTTTGTATTTCCATCCTGGTATCCATGAAGGAGAGCAAAGAGCTGCTGCTGCGATGCTGTGATAATATCTATCATTTTTATGAAATAGTGCACATAGCATTTTCAACTGTCCAACTGGTAGTTTTAAAACTTTCTTTATCAGATTTTAACTTTATATGCTTCTGTAACACTTTGAAGGCTTTCCTTCATTTTCAGTAATCATTCTACATAATTTAATCATAGGGATGTGAAGCACAGCATAGGAAGTACAGCCAATGATATTGTAATTACTCTGTACGGTACCATGTCAGTACTGGAAATATCAGGGGAAACACTTTGTAAAGTACATGATTGGCTAACCATGTGCTGTACTCCTGAAGCTAATACAAAATAATATTGAATGTGAACTAATTGAAAAATAAAATTAGCCCTGGCTGGGTGGTTCAGCTGGTTGGAGTATCCATCCTGTACATCAAAAGGTAGCAGATTTGATTCCTGGTCAGGGCATATACCTAGGTTGTGGCTTTGATCTATGCTCAAGGCACGTAAGGGAAGCAACTGATGGATGTTTCTCGCATTGGTGTTTCTTTCTCTCTCTTGTCCTTTTTCTAAATCACTAAACATATCCTTGGGTGAGGATTAAAAAAAAAAGAAAAATATAATTAAAAAATAACTATATAACAATGTTTCTAGAAGCTTTTCCTTTTACACTTAAATTTTTTTTAGATGAACAAAAAGAGCCCACTGCATTATACTTATCTTCCATATCAATTCCTGTTGGGAAACAAATACTATAAAAGGATTAATATCTGATATTTAATATTCATAGCTTTTAACATGGTTTGTAAATGGATATTTAGAAAATGTAAATATGATTAAAGAGAAGATTAAAGAATGTTCTAAAAACAAACAATACTTATTTTTTAGTAATTTGCATTAACATTTTTTTAACTACCGTTGACATTCAATATTACTTTATATTAGTTTCAGGCATATAGCATAGTGGTTAGACATTTATATAATTTACCAGGTGATCCCCCTAATATGCCTGGTACCCACCTGGCACCATGCATGGTTATTACAATATTATTGGCTATATTCCTTATGCCATATATACATCCCCCTGACTGTTTTGTAGATACCAATTGTACTTTCTACTTTCTTCACCTTTTCACTCAGCTCCCCAACCCACCTCCCATCGGGGAACCATCAGTTCTCTGTATTTATGAGTTTGTTTCTTTTCTGTTTGTTCCTTTATGTTGTTCCCTAGATTCCACGTACAAGTGGAATCATATGGTATTTGTCTTTCTCTGAGTAACTTATTTCACTTAGTGTAATGCTTTCTAGGCCCATCCATGTTGTTGCAAATGGTAGGATTTCATTTTTATGGTCTAGTAATATCCCATTGCATATGGACCACCTCTTTATCCACTTGCCTATTGATGTGCACTTAGGTTGTTTCCAGATCTTGGCTATTGTAAATAATGCTTCATTGAACAGAGAGGTGCACATATTCTGTTGAATTTGTGTTTTGGGTTTCTTTGGATAAATACGCAGAAGTGGAAATGTTGGGTCATAAAGTAGCTCTATTTTTAATTTTTTGAGCAACCTCCAGAATGTTGTCCATAGTGGCTGCACCAACTTGCAGTCCCACCAACAATGCAGAACGGTCCCCTTTTCTCCATATCCTCGTGAACGGTTATTGTTTGTTGATTTGTTGATGATAGCCATCCTAACAGGTTGAGTTGGTATCTCATTGTGGTTTTAATTTGCATTTCTCTGATGATTAGTGATGTTGAACATCTTTTCATACGTTTCATGTGTTTATTGCCCATGTGTATGTCCTCTTCAGAGAAATGTCTGTTAAGGTCCTGTGCCCATTTTTAAATTGGATTTTTTTTTTTGGTATTGTGTGAGATCTTTATAAATTTTGGTTATTATTGCCTTATTGGATGTATCATTGGCAAATTTTCCTCCAGTCGGTAGGGGTTTTTGTTGTTGTTAATGGTTACCTTAGCTATGCAAAATCTTTTTAGTTTGATGTAGTCCCATTTGTTTATTTTTTCTTTTGTTTCCCTTGCTTGATGAGTTACATTAGAAAAACATATTACTAAGAGCAATGTCAGAAAATTTACTGCTTATGTTTTCTTCTAGGAGTTTTATGGTTTTGAATCTTACATTTAAGTCTTTAATCCATTTTGAGTTTATTCTTGTGTATGGTGTAAGAAGGTGATCTAGTTTTATTTTATTTTTTTTGTATGCGTCTGTCCAGTTTTCCCAACACCATTTATTGAATAGACTGTTTTTACCCCGTTGTATATTTTTGCTTCCTATATCTTAGATTAATTGACTGTATAGGCATGGATTTATTTCTGGGCTCTGTTTCATTGATCTGTGTATCTGTTTTTATGCCAGTACCATGCCATTTTGATTACTATAACCTTGTAGTCTATCTTTTGCTGTCAGGTAGCATAACGCCTTCAACTTTGTTTGTCTTTCTCAAGATTGCTTTGACTATTGGTGGTCATTGTGGTTCTCTCTAAATTTTAGAGTTATTTGCTCTCATTCTGTGAAAACTGCCATTGGTATTTTGGTAGGGATTACACTGAATTTGTGGATTGCTTTGGGTAGTATGGACATTTTAATAATATTAATTCTTCCTATCCATTAACACGGTATATGCTTCCATTTATTTGTATCTTCTTCAATTTCTTTCTTCATTGTCTTACAGTTTTCAGAGTACAGGTCCTTTACCACCTTGGTTAAATTTATTCCTATGTATTTTTTGGATGCAATTGTAAATGTGGTGGTCTCTTAATTTCTTTTTTATATAGTTTGTTATTGGTATATAAAAATGCAGCCAATTTATGAACATTAAATTTTTATCCTGCTACTTTCCTGGATTCATTTATCAATTCTAGCATATATATTTTTGAATCTTTAGTGTTTGTTCATTGTATATGGTACCATGTCATCAGCTATTAATGATGACTTTACTTTTCTTCAGTTTATTCTTTTTCTTGTCTGATTGCTGTGACTAGGACTTCCAGTACTACATTGAATAGAAGTGGTGAAAATGGACATCTTTGTCCTTTTCTTGATCTTAAAGAAAACACTTTTAGCTTTTCATAAAGTATGATACTATTGTGTGTTTGTCATTTTCACTTTTTGTTATGTTGTGGTATGTTCCGCCTTCCCATTTTGCTGAGAATTTTACCATAAATGACTGCTGGATTTTGTCACATGTATTTTTTGCTTTTATTGATGTGATCATATGATTTTTGTTCATTTTTTATGTGGTGTATCATGTTAATTGATTTGCAGATATTGTGCCAACCTTGCATCCCAATAATAAATCGCACCTTATCATGTGTATGACCTTTTTTAATGTATTGCTTAATTTGATTTGCTAATATTTGGTTGATGATTTTAGCATCTATGGTAATTGGGGATATTGGCCTATCATTTTCTTTTCTTGTAGTATCTTTTTTGGTTTTGGAATCAGGATAATGCTTGCCTTGTAAAATGGGCATGGGAGTCTTCCCTCTTGAATTTTTGGAATAGTTTGATGAGGTTAGTTGTTAGTTCTTCTTTAAATATTTGATAAAGTTGAACTGTGAAACCATCTGGTCTGGTCCAGAACTTTGATTTGTTCGGAGTTTTTTTATTATTGCTTTGACTTTGTTAGTAGTTTTTGGTCTGTTCAGATTTTTTTGTTTCACTGGACGTAATCTGGTAGTTTGTATGTTTCAAGGCATTTAGCTATTTATTCCAGATTGTCCAGTTTGTTGGCATATATTTCTTTGTAGTATTTTGTTATATATTTTTTGTTCTTTTTTAGTGTCAGTTGTGATATCTCCTCTTTTATTTCTGATTTTATTTATATGGATCCTCCCCTTTCTTTCCTTGTTGAGTCTGATTAAAGGTTTTTGAATTTAGTTTATCATTTCAAAGAACCAGCTCTTGGTTTCATTGATTAAAAAAAAATTTTTTTTAGACTCTATTTCATTCATTTCTGCTCTGATTTTTATTTTCTTTCTTTTACTCTGGGCTTTGTTGTTCTTTTCTAGTTCCTTTAGGTGAAAAATTAGATTGTGCATTTGAGATTTTTCTTGCTTTTTGATGTAGACCTATATAGCTCTGAATTTCCCTCTTAGAGCTGCTTTTGCTGTGTCCCATAGATTTTGGGTCATTGTGTTTTTATTTTCGTTTGTCTCAAAGTATCTTTTGATTTTTTTCCCTTGGTCTTGTTGTTAATCCATTTGTTGTTTAGTAGCATATTATTTCTCCTCCATAAGTTTGTGTGTTTTTCAGTTTTCTTCATGTAATTGATTTCTGATTTCATACCATATCATTAGAGAAGATGCTGGATATGATCTCAATCTTGTTAAATTTTTGAGCCTTGTTTTGTGTCCTAACATGTGGTCCATCCTGGAAATGTTCCACATGTGCTTGAAAAGAATGCATGTTCTGCTGCTTTGAAGTGAAGCAGTCTAACAATATCAGTTAAATTCACCTAGTCTACTGTGTCATTTAGGGTCACTGTTTTCTTGTTGATTTTCTGTCTGTGTGTTTTATTCATTGATGTGATGGGGTGCTAAAGTCCCCAACCATTACTATAGTACTATCAATCTCTCCCTTCATATTCATGAATATTTGCTGTATAAATTTAGTTGCTACTACTTGGGGTACATAAATAATTACTTTATCATTACGTAGTGTCCTTCTGTGTCTCTTGTTATAGCCTTTGTTTTAAAGTCTGTTCTGTCTTATATAAGTATTGCTATCCTAGAATTTTTGTCATGTCCATTTATATGAAATATCTTTTTCCATCCCTTTCCATCCCTTTACTCAGACTAGAGTGTGTCTTTTGTTCTGAGGTGGGTCTCTTATAGACAGCATATATCTGGGTCTTCTTTTTTTATCCATTCAGCCATCCTATGTGTTTTGTTTGGAGCATTTAATCCATTTACATTTAAAGTGATTATTGATAGGTATATAGTTATTATCATTTTATTATTCATATTTATGTTCATTTAATTAACCAGTGTGACCCCCAATAAATTCAATAAAAATAAAATTAGAAAAAGAGGCCTCTTTAACATTTCTTATAATACTGGTTTGTTGCTGATGAGTTCCTTTAGCTCTTTCTCATGTAGGAAGCTTATTATCTCTCTTTTGATTTTAAATGATAGCATAGCTTGGTAGCATCATCTTGGTTGTAGGTTATTGCTTTTCATCACCTTGAATATTTTGTGCTAATGTCTTCTGGCTTGCAAAGTTTCTGTTGAGAAATCACCTGATAGTCTTTTTGGTGTTTTCTTATAGTTAACTAACTACTTTTTTTTGCTGCTTTTAAGATTCTCTATTTGTCTTTAAGCTTTGGCATTTTAATTATGAATTGTCTCTGTGTGGGCCTCTTTGCATTCATCTTGTTTGGACCTCTCTGCGTTTCTAGGACTTTTGTGTCTATTTCATTCACTGGATTCAGGAACTTTTTAGTCATTAGTTTATTAAATAGGCTTTCAGTTCCATGCTTTCTCTCTTTTTCTTCTGGTGGCTTTACGTTGTGAATGTTGGGATGCTTGATGTTATCTTAGAGGTCCCTTAAATTGTTTTGATTTCCTTTGATTTTATTTTTTTCTGTTCTGATTGGGTATTTTCTGCCACCTTGTCCTTCAAATTGCTTATTCGATCCTCCGCTCCATCTAATCTACTGTTGATTACTTCCAGTGTATTCTTCATTTCAGTTATTGCATTCTTCATTAATGACTGGTTCTTATTTATGGTTTCTATGCCTTTTTTTATGTTTACTATCTCACTGTTGAAGTTCTCAGGGTTGATCTGTTCTTCTAAGCTTGTTGAACATTCTTATCACCGATATTTCAAACTCTGTATCTGGTAGGATGCTTTCCTTTATTTTGTTTCGTTCTCTTTTTTGGGAGTTTTGTTCTGTTCTTTCATTGGTGACATATTTCTTTGTCTACTTATTTTGGCTGCCTCTCTTTTATTGTTTTTATTTATTAGGTAGATCTGCTGTGCTTCTCAACTTTGGAAAGGTAGCCTTATGTAACAGGGACTTTGTGGGGCCCAGTGGTGTGATTTCCCAGAGCGGAGTTCCCCAGGAGTGCCCCTTGTGTGGATTGTGTGTGCCCTCCTGTTATAGTTAAGCTTTAGTTACTGTTTACTTATCATTGGGTGGGATTGACCCTCAGGCTGACTGCTGTGAGGAGCAGCCATAACCATAGGGGGTGCTGATTCCATGTAGTGGGATTTGCCCCAGTTGGGCTCTGTGTCACCCAGAACACCATTTGGGTGTGCCGTTTGTAGAGCTAACTGGTGGTACTCTGTCATGATCTGAGGCTAGCTATCAGGTGTGTTGATACTGGGCCTCTTGGTGGGGCTCCAGCACAGGCTGAAGTCAGCTGCTGCCTGACCCCGGCCCCAGGGCCACCTGGTAGGAGACACAAAGCTATTTGTAGTTGGCAGCTGGACCCAAAGGTGCATGGGCGAGGCCACATTGTGACCCGGGGCAATAAAACCAGGTATTATAAAGAAAATCTACAAACTTTAGAATTATATTGATCCATATTTATATTCTGTCTATGGTATTTCTGTGTGTTTGAACATATCATGAATTGCGTAAGCCTCAGCTTTCTTTAATATAGTAGAAGCGGTGCCTCTCTTGGTACTCTGGGTGCATGCTGCTTCTGTAACAGCTTGCTGCAAAAACCATAATAAGCTTATTGCAAAATACTGTAGGACAATAAATAGCAAGGCATTTCTAGAAATTATTAGGAGGAGAGTCAGAGTTAAAATGCCTTTTTTTTGGATTAGGATAGTTTTTTGAATATAAACACTATTTAGTAATCAACTGTATTTTATGACAGGCTTGCAGACTGACATGATTTATTCATTTCCTGAAATACTGAGTGGGGAAAATGGCCATTTATGGTTGTACCCACAAGTATTATGAGAGCTTTTAAGAATGAACTGGAGAAGTTACAGGTGTTCGGGGAATGGCTTTGGGTCTCATCCAATTCAGGAATAATATTCTCTGCCAGGTTCTGTCATTTCCGATGCCTTGCAAGCCTGAAAATTCAAAAGAGCTCTTAACAATATTGAGAGGAAAACTGTGTTAGTTTCTTATTAAATGTATCATGCTTTATTCAAAACATTCTTGAAAAATTTTGGGTAATATTTTTTAAATTAGATATTTTAAATACGTAGTGGAACCTCTAATTTAAACAATGTTATAAAAGTGAAGAAATCTTCGATGAAATGAATCATTTATTCAAAGTTATATAAATATATAAATCCCAATTTTGTACCTTGGTGATTTTTTTAGCAGTTATTATTTTATAATAGGATATAACTTTTTTATCTTCAAGCAATGTTGTGAGGAATACAAATGTAATTAACTACAAAGTATAAGCAATATATAGGAAATCAGTGTTTCCTAAAAAGCAAAACCAATATGTTCCATTCTGTATCCAATCACTGATGCGTAGGTTGTGCTACAGAGGTAATACCCAGAGCTAAATGCCCAATTTGTGCCAAGTAGGAGGTTATACTTAGAAATAACTTTGCCATAAATAAATAATAAATAACTTTTCTGTAGAGGATTACACCCACCTGAATCTAAGTGCAAAATCTGTGCTACACAGAAGTCACACTGAGACCTAATTGCATAGTCTCTGCTACCAGTTGGGTTTTACCTGTACCTTATTTTTTATTTTTATTTTTAATCTTCATCAGGGAACATGCTTGTCAATTCTAGGGAGAGGGGAAAGGAGGGAGAGAGAAAGGGAGAGAAGCATCAATGTGAGAGAGACACATTGACTGATTTCCTCTTGCACACATACCGACTGAGGACCAAACTTGCAACCCAGGCATGTGTTCTGACTGGGAATCGAACCCATGACCTTTCAGTTTAAAGGATATTGCTCTAGCCAATTGACCCACTCTGGCCAGGGCTTACCTGTACCTTAATGTTTGTTTCATGATCTTACCAAATGAATCCTGTAAGGCCTGTGCTCTGTCGTATTGTCACCAAAGTTTCTGCTCAGGTAAGTGGTCAGTTAATGATTAGGCAGAGGTTTCCTTGAAAGACAAACCAATAAGTTTTCCTTTATTTTGAGGCAGGTTTCTCTCATGATCTAATATGGCTGCTAGCAGCAACTAGGACAATATATTTCCACAGTTGCATCAAGGGACATTTAGGGTAGAGGGAGACAGGGAGGGAGAGGGGAAGGGGAGGAGGAAGGGGAGGGAGAGGCACTAGCTTCTCTGAGCAAATCAGATTGACCCAAACCACTTTTCCCTGAAACTAATGCTAGTAGTTGGCAAGGGGGAGGAAATTATCATAGTTTACTTGATTTAAACATTTGGATGTGGAATGGTTGTTGGAGAGTCAACTACACTGCCTGTAGGGTTACCTCTGGAGAGTAATTTTAAATAAATGGAAGGCACAGTATTGAAGGAGAAAAACATCTCAGAAAGGGGAGACTGGAGCTGTTCCCCAAGCCTTGTCTTTGGCTCTTGCCTTCATCTTTATTTATGTAAAGATACATTTTGATTTGGGAAGAATATTTACTTTCATCATACCATGGAATAGTTAAAAAAATTGTCTATATAGGCTTCCATCCACTTTTTCTTTTCTGTTATATAGTAAGGCTTTTATGTGTGGGACAATGGATGGATCATTAAGGGAAAGGTTGTAAGGAGTTAAGTAGGCAAGAAGTCAGAATATATTTGAAGCTGAGAAGTATTCTACTGCATTTCTGTTACTCAAGTTGGAGACCTATTAAGGGTGCTTGTTATGTTTGGAAGCAGTAGCATGATCTGCAGAGCATGAAATTATTCAGTAGCTGGGAAAGGGTGACAGAGATGTAACTATCAGTGGTATTAAGGATGGTACATTATGTTCTTTGGCTCCCAGAAGCTTGTAATTACCCATTGCAGGACATTGCAGTAATAGAGCTTCTTGGTCTGTATAGTATCATCAGGTACCTCATTTATTAGTCAATCTTAACAATATTTTTGTGAAGTGGATCACGGTTTTTATAACCATGCACCTGTCTTGTACATGATGAATAACTTAAAGCTCAAAAATATGAATCACATTACAAAAGGTCAGACACATAACTTATCTTAGTAAATTTTGAATCAGTCCTTCTGCTGTTTGTTCAAGGCCCATACAAAGAGCTTCCTTCAGCAAATGGACTTACATGTGTTTTCCAGCAATAGTCAGGAAAAGAGAAAGACCCAAATGCTGTCTTTTAATATTCTCTGTTTCCTGACGTTTATAGGTGAGATAGTTTTAGACTAGTGGAACCAGAATGTATATGGAAGTCAGGGTTCTGTAGAAAGAAACCCAAGTATAATTAACATGTAGGGATAAAGAAAGAACAAGAGCAACAGAACATGGATTTAGCAGTCTCAAAATAAAATTATAAGTAATACATTATTATTTAATTATGAAAGTGATTACATTTTCATTAGGCAGCACATTTCTCTACATTTCTCTTTTCTTTCCTATTTTGCCCCCTTTATCCCCTCCACCCTGCACCCCATCCCATCATCCCCCCACCTCTTCGTTCATGTTTATGGGTTGTACATATCAGTTCTTTAGCTTCTCAATTTCCTATACTATTCTTAACCTCCCCCTATTTTTTTTTTTGTCAACATTTTCCCACCACCACTTTCCCCAGCCCCACCTGTCCCCACCTCCCACCCTCAATCCTTCTCCCATTTGGCTTTGTCGATGGGTCCTTTATGCATGTTCCTTCATGACCCTTCCCCTCCTTTCCCCCGTCATCCCTCTCCCACCTCCCCTCTGGTTACTGTCAGTTTGTTTTCTATTTCAAAGTTTCTGATTATATTTTGCTTACTTGTTTATTTTGTTGATTAGTTTCCACTTATAGGTGAGATCATATGGTATCTGTCTTTCTCTTCATTTCTCTGTCTTGCTAAGCTAAGTGGAATGATAGTGGGTTAGTTTTAAAAGTTGTGTTTCTTTTAAAGAAATAAAAAACAACCCCAGGTCCTTCAATTTATTATATGTAGGCTAAAACCATATTTGGTAGAAAGAAAGAAGGAAAAATTCATTATGTATACATAAGATAGTTGTTGCTAACATTTGATCCAATTCCAACCATTTTGGACTTCCTCTTTTCCACTGCAGATAGCAATTATCACTTTTTAATGTGGCTTTGAAATTTTAGAACAGAATCCTTGTGAAATGCATCAAACATTCTTGAACTGTTTTCAGAACATTCTTTTCATGGAGCCTTGGAACCAGCTGCTCTTCTGCCTTAGTCAGTTAGCATTTTGTCATTGATGCTTTTAAGAATGCGTGTATAATAAAACAGAATCTGAGACATTGATCCGTTGCAGCTATTTTAAGGAGGCAATTATAGCGAAATGAGACACTGATTTATAATGTATTGTTCCTCTGGTCTAGACCAAATTATGTGATTTGTCACAGAGGTTACCTATGAATATCTCTCAGAAAAAAAATTCTATTGATGTAACTGCAGAACAATTCAATGGACTTTTTTTTGTGGTAAAGAGAATGCAGTCTTACATTAGGGAATTATTATGGGCTTAGGGACTTGATGTTTTTCTTGACAGTTAATACAAGTGCATTGAAATGATGGCAACTATTAGGGTAATTCAGTCTGAAAGTCTTTCTGTGAAGACAAAGTTTTATTGACTCTGATGTTCAAAAAGTGAATCAAAATTTTCGCCAAAATTATAGGAGTGTTGCCTAGCATTTATACTTTTGATTCAATGTCTAAAGTCGACTTGTAATTTTTATTGACTGAACCAGTAGCACTTAACTAGTTCACTTCTTTTTCTGTGTGTCATGTTAGAAAAATCAATTGGTATGATGGTTTTTGAGTATATGTGCTGAAGGCTGAGACAGAAAATTGCCAACATGAATTATATGGTCTCTTGCTCTTGGGGTAGTTTATTGACAAAGTATTGATGTTTGTAGCTGTGAGTTGAAGGCATATTTCTCTCTTTTTATCCACTTACTCTACAAGTTAATTGTATATAGAATGGGTGACTTCTGAAGTCAACAACAATTGTATTTGGAATTTTAGTAATATCTGAGTTAACCTAAGAAATTGAGGTGATACTTTCAGAAGTATTTGATATCCTGTGCTAAAACAATTATATATACCTATATTCTATGACAGATGCTATTTATACTTTAACTTTAGTTTTCGAAGTACAACCATTTGGCGTAAGGATTTAATTTCCTGATTTTGCATGTAAGGAAAAAAACTCAGCAAGTTTCTAACTTGCCTAAGGTTGCACATTTAGTGGGAGAGTTGAGGTTTAAACCAGGTCTGTCTGAATTGCAAGCCATGCTTTTCCATTCTGTTTTGTTGCTTTCAGCAATAAAAAAAACATCGCACTCACTAAACATTAATACACCTTTTTAGAAAATCCCATTTAAACCAGTGATCAGGATATATTCAAGTAGGTTAAAAAAGTAAAGTAAGCAGAGCTACGTCCAGATAGGGTTCTTTAATTGCATCTCTGACCACACACCTCATGTCATGTGAAAAGAGCCACTGTCTCCCTGCAGTTGTCTTTCCTGGATTTCTCTGAGAATTTTTGCCCTCTTTGATATATAATATCATATACCGCAAAGGAGAATGTGGTGCTGCTTGAAATTGGCTTAAGCTGAGCTGGTTGTTACTGATGTTTTATATGTAAAAAGAGGAAGTCGAACTAAATAATAGCTAAATCTTGGAAATTCTAAACTGTAAAATTTCAAGGTGTGTAGATTAGCTTTTCACCTAATACGAGACTTGACTATGAGTATTCAGTGGCTTTTGAATACTGAAATGTAATCAGTATGTAATAACAGTATGTTGAAAACTCTCACTGGCCATAAATAATTTCACTCATTAACTTTTAATTTCTTGACTTTCTTAAGACTCCAGGTTTATTTTCCAAACAGTAATAGAAGGTGAACAACAGTCCATTATCAGGAAAAAGCATAACACCTACACTATGCTGAGGGAACATTTTGGTTTGCTGAATTAACAACTTTTAATTTTCAATCAGCATTTTTGAGTTTGTATTTTTGGTAATAGAAATATATTTCAATGTCACCTAACCTCCATTTCTTCTCTGTGCCACTGATTTAAGTAGTCTGTTTGAAAGCACTTTTTTTTTCATCTCTTAAGTTTTATTAATTAAGTGGTTTTGAAATAGAACCTTTGGATTGGCATATTGACATTGGCAAAGAAGCTCCCCCTTTTGACAATTTAAGCAACCTGTGTGTGGCTATTAATATATCATTGGTAAATTTTGTAGTATACTCTGGGCACATACACAGTGTTAAAATACACATGTCAGTAGACTACATTAGAAATTTTTGATGAAATGCAACAGCTGTTGATTGTTCTAAGGCAGGAAAGATAAATGATTAAAAATGTTAAAGTAACACTATTTATGATACAACAATATATTTCATAGCAGTAGTATATCATTGAAAAAGGACCTTAGAACACACTGCTGTGTATGAAACCTAAGATAAGGACTTTCATCTCGGCAGTGGAAGTATAGTAGATCCTTATTATTCATACATTCCATATTTGCAGGTCACCTACTTTTTTTCAAAAATTTATTTGTAACCCCCAAATTAATACCTGTGGCACTTACAGTTATTTGTGGACATGCACAGAGTGATGAAAAATTTGAGTTCCCCGATGCTCACATTTTCAACAAGGTCCAACGAGGTGATGCTCTGCTTTCTTGGTTCACGGCTTTTTGTATTTTTATGCTTTTTGTTGGTTGTTTCACTATTTCATATGGACCCCAGAAATGGTGTTGAAGGGCTGTCTAGTGTTCCTAAGGCTATGATGTACCTTAAGGAGAAATTATATGTCCGGCAAGCTTTGTTCAGCTATGAATAATAATAGTGCAGTTTCCCATGTGTTCTATATTAATGAATCAGAATGTCTATTAAGTAAGATATCTTTAAACAGAAACCCATAAAACAAGGTTATGTATTGAACAGTTGATGAAAGTGATGTGATTAGAGGCTCACAGGAACCCAACCCTGCATTTCCCTTAAGAGTAATGGTTCAATATTCACTGATTTAGTGTTTGTGGTGACTTTATAGAACTTAACTACTGCAAATAAAAAGAATAAACTATAGTTAGAGTAACAACAAAATGCCTCCAAAATAATTAGGAACACTTTTCAAATATAGCTATTTAAAAATCAATTTTTCTTAGGGAAGGGGGCAACCCTACAACATAAAGCTATTTTATTTTATTTTTTTGCAAGATGCCTCTCTTGGAATTTTCCTTAAGATATTACTCTTACTCTTGTGAAATTTTACTCATTCTTGCTTTCAAATTTTACTATTTATTTATTTATATTTTTATAAGAGTGATATTTTAGTTAGTTATGCAATTGGACCTTTAAGAAAAGATTTTGTTTAAAGAATGATGCAAGTAACCCTAAGATAGACTGTTCATAAACAAAGAGACAAAAAATCTTTTCTATACTGTATCCACCAAACTATCAGGAATACCAGTGACAAAAACTTCAGTGGACCTTCTACGTAGAGGGGTGATGGTCCTACCATACTGAGTCCCTGGTTAAGAAATGGACCTTGCTATACTTGTGATAGCAAGTTTTCACATTATAGTAAAAGCTGTGGTAGAATTCACTTTTGCATACTCTAATGGTCTAAGAAAGATTTTTCTGGGGATTGATAGGAGATAAGGCTTGATTAATATTGAACGTATTAGCTTAATATGTCATGTAGGGATTGAATAGTGCTTTTCATAATATTTTTATGGGCAAGTTAATATTAAATATTTATTTTACTGAAGACAGTTTTGTTAAATTCATTAAACAAGGTGTTTCTAATACTGTGGCAGCCTATGTAAGCAAACCCAAATCTAAGCCTATAAATTCCTCAAGGTTACGAAATTGAAACCTAAGGTCAACCAATCACAAACAGCCAAGTAGGCTTTAAGCTACAGCCAGCCAATACTTTCCTTGCTCTGTTTCTGCCTTTTCTCTGTAACAGTCTCTCCCCGAGCTCCTGTTGGTGGAATACTGCTAACTGCTTCCAGTTTGGCTCGATTAGAATAGATTTTTGCTCAAATAAACTCTTAAATTTTTTAATATGCCTCAGTTTATCTTTTAACAGTTTTTTTGTGGGTTATTTTTAGAAGCTGTGTCAAGACACCTACAGATGTGTTCATGTAACTGGAGTCTCACCTTTGTGAGAGCTGATTGCTGTGATCTTCAATGTGGGGCTTCAGAGGCACCTGCATTTGAAAATAGGCGATTATGAAGTTTGCAGATTCCCTAATGACTCACTTCAGACTGTTTAAATCAGATTTTCTGGGAATATGACCCAGGTAGCTGTATTTTTTTAAACAAATACCCAGGTATACTACAGTTTGAGGGAATCATTCTTTTCTACTAAGTTGGTAGAACACCAGAATTTCTGTTATATTTTAGTCAAATAATTTTCATTCTTTGTCTCAAATAAGTTTGATTTTTTTAAATGTCTCAGAAATATGTGTGTGTGTGTGTGTACGCACACACTCTCTGTCTATATGTATGTGTGTGTATCCATCCCCAAATAAGTAAATCTAATATGTGAAAATACAAATCACCTTCAAGGTAGGATATTTTTATTTATTTTATTTATTTAAAATTTTAAAAAGTTTTCGATTACACTTGATATTCAATATTATATTAATTTCAGGTGTACAGCATAGTGAATAAACACTTATATAACTTATGAAGCGATCCCCCCAATAAGTCTAGTACCGGGTACAGTCACTCAAGGGATGTTTATGTACGCTTTAACCGTACGTCCTTAAGAGGTTCCACATATACTTGAGTGGGCAATTCCAATAACTTCTTTTGATATTTCCTTTCAGACTTTTTCAGAACCTGATTGATAGCACCCTCAAATGAGCCTGATTACTTTTTTCTCTTCTTCCTTCTTCTTTATTTTTAAGCACAAATGATACTATCTGTCAGATTCATCACTGTTATCACAAGTCCTGGCTCAGAATCATTGTGACTATTTCTAAAAGTCATATGCACTCTTAAAGGATAAAAAAGAAACACTGAGGATATTAAAAATATTTAAAATTCCAAAATGAGATTTCAGAATATGTTTAAAACAATGAAATAAACATCAATCTGGCACTCTAAGGTGTTTACTCAGAGGATGACATAAATTCTGAGATGTATATTCCAAAATCAGTAGATATAGGTATACTTCCTAGATACTAGATATGCACTTTATATATCTTTATTAATATCAACATTTTTTAATCAGCACTAGTTACACACTAGTTTGTATGCTATGCCTGGCTGTAAAAGACAGTAGTAAACATGGAATACTTTATTATTAATACCTTTACTGATGTGAGATATAAGACATTTTGTTAAGCAATAGACTGATTAATGTCTTAACAAGTAAATACAGTAGCTATGACACAGTTTTCTGTGTTCCATGGAGTTTTGAGTATACTAAGGAGTTTATAGTGTTATAGGAAGGGAATCAACATCTTTACCTTGATAGAGTTACAATTTAATTTTCCTATTAAGATTAAGGTGGAGGTTGTCCTGACTGGTGTGACTAAGTTGGTTGGGCATTGTCTCATAAAGCAAAAGGTCACCAGTTTGATTCCCGGTTGGGGTACATGCCTGGGTTGTGGGTTTGGTCCCAACCGGGACATGTACAAGAGGCAACTGATTGATATTTCTCTCTTCCATTGATATTTCTCTCCCTCTCTTTCTCTTTCCCTTCCTCTCTCTTTAAAAATAAATGAATGGAATCTTAAAAAAATAAAATCGAGGTGGGGGTGGGAAAGATGTGACCCATTCCTTTTCCTGCAGGCATGGATGAGCACCATATCTGAGTCTCTCTCAACCTAATACTATTCACCCTGCCCTGGTGATTGCCAGAGACCTGGCCCCACCCAACTTGTGGGCCTACCCAAACCACTTCCAGTGGCCTTTTCATACAAACCACCTGTCTTGGTTTAGGCTATGGACTTTTCTAAAATCTCTCAAAGGTTCACACATCCCAGACAGTCGTCATCTGGCCTCGGCATGACCTAAACCTTTTGCTAAGCAGCCCCATGCCTGACACTAGCAATAGCTGGCCCCAGTGTGCAACTTACTTTCTTCCAGTCACCTCCAAGCCAAGCATAAGTAGCAACCATCTGCAGATCACTTTGTAGCTTATACCAAGTGGTCCAGGGCAGGGCACAGGCCACAGTGGGCCTTGATCTGTCCATAGTCCCTCCCAAGAGAATCCAGAACCAATACCCTGGGTGGCCAGTTGCAGATCACAGCAGAGCACCACGCAACCATGGCCAGTTCTCACAAACAATAAGCCTGAGGATCAGTTCCTCTCATTGACTTGCCAACAGCAATCAAGGCTCAACTATGACAGGAGGGCATACACAACTCATACAAGGGACACACACCTGGAACACACAATTCAAGTGACTAAGGAGACTGCACCACTGGGCTCCACAGGACACCTACTACATTAGGCCACTCTACCGAGACTGGGAGACATAGCAGCTCTACCTAATATATAGAACAAACACAGGGAGGCTGCCAAAATGAGGAGACAAAGAAATATGTCCCAAGTGAAAGGACAGAAGAAAATTCCAGAAAAAGGACC
The DNA here is from genome assembly GCA_004026545.1 of Mormoops blainvillei. Taxonomy (NCBI): domain Eukaryota; kingdom Metazoa; phylum Chordata; class Mammalia; order Chiroptera; family Mormoopidae; genus Mormoops; species Mormoops blainvillei. Next base: position 91,649 of record PVJD01002966.1, on the reverse strand, counting down.
AAACAAAATGCAGACAAGTATTCTACCAGGTGCAGCGTTCAAGGCACTGGTAATATAGGTGCTCAATGATCTCAGTAAGAACTTCAACAAAGAGATAGGAAACATGAAAATAGAGATGGAAAACATAAAAAAGAACCAGTCAGAAATGAAGAATACATTGGAGAGAATCAAAAATGGAGTAGATGAAGCACAGGATCAAATTAGAGATTTGAAAGATAAGGAAGCAGAAAATACTGAAAAAGAAAAGAACAGCAAAAAGAAAAGAAGGAGCCAAAGAAATGAAAATAATTTAAGGGACCTCTGGGGCAACAACAAGTGTCCCAACACTCACATCAAGGGGGTACCAGAAGGAGAAGAGGTAGAGCAAGGAATTTGAACAAATCATGGCAGAAAATTTCCCCAGCCTGACAAAGGAAATAGACTAATGCCCAGGAAGCAGAGAGTTCCAAACAAGATGAACCCAAAGAGGCCCATACCAAGAAACATCATAATTAAAATGCCAAAGGTTAAAGATAAAGAAAAAATCTTAAAAGAAGCAAGAGAAAGACAGTTACCTACAAGGGAGCTCCCATTTATGACTGTCAGCTGATTTCTCAACAGAAACTTTTCAGACCAGAGGAACTGACATGAAATATTTAAAGGGGTAAAAAGAAAGGATTTACAAGCAAAGACTACTCTACCCAGCAGAGCTGTCATTTAGAATCTAAAAACAGATAAAGAGCTTCCCAGAGAAAAAAAAGTTACAGTTCATCACCACCAAACCAGTATTACAAGAAATGTTAAAGGGACTTTTTTAAGAAGAAGGAAAAGAAAACTCAGTTCTGGCCGGGTAGCTCAGTTGGTTAAAGCATTGTCCCAATACACCAAGGTTGTGGGTTCGATTCCCCAGTCAGGGGAAACAAGAAGAAACAAATGAATGCATAAACAAACAGAACAACAAATAGCTGTTTCACTTTCTCTCTCTCTCTCTCTCCCTCCCTCTCTCTCTAAAAATCAATAAATTAAAAAAAATTAAAGAAAAATCAAAAGTATGAAAAATAAAATGGCAATAACAACCTATATATCAACAATTGCTTTAAATGTAAATGGATAAATGCTCCCCTCAAAAGGCATAGGGTGCATAAAGAAAACAAGACCCTTATATATGCTGCCTACACAAGACTCACTTCAGATTGAAAGACATACGCTGAGTGAAACTAAAAGGATGGAAAAAGATAGTTCATGAAAATGGAACCAAGCAAAAAATGTAGCAATACTTAGACAAAATTGAGTTTAACACAAAGGCTATAGCAGCAGACAAAGAAGGACGCAGCAACTCTACTTCTGGGTATTTATCTAAAAAAACACCAAACACTAATTCTAAAAGACATAGGCACCTATATATTCATTGTAGCATTATTTACAATAGCCAAGGTATGGAAGCAACCTAAGTGTTTATCAACAGATGAATAGATAAAAAAGAAGTGGTACATATTGTGTACAATGGAGTATGACTTGGCCATGAAAAAGAATGAAATCCTGCCATCTGCAATAATGTGGATGGACCTAGAGGGTATTATACTAAGTGAAATAAGTCAGACAGAGAAAGACAAATGTCAGATGTTTTCCTTTATATGCAGAATCTAAAAAACCAGAAAAAATAAACAAAGCAGAATAGAAACAGGCTCACAGATACAGAGAATATTTTGATGGTGGTCAGATGGGAAGGGGTTTGGGGTGATGGGTGCAAATGGGGAAGGGATTAAGAAATACACATTGGGAGTTACAAAATACGGATGTGTAAAGTATGGCATAGGGAATACAGTCAATAATATTGTAATAATAATGTAATAACTATGGTATTACATTATTACATTTATTACATTTATTTACAATGTATTTATTACAATGTAATATTGTAATAAATAATGTAATAACTATGGTATCAAATGGACACAGATTAATTGTAATAACTATATGATATCAAATGGATACGTATTTATTGAGGATCGCTTTGTTAGTTATATAAATTTCTAATCACTATGATGTACATCTGAAACTAATATAATATTATATGTCAACTGTAATTGAAAAATAAAAATTATTAGAAATACAAAATAAGAATAAAACAAAAATTATATTTGTTTTAAATGTTGAGAAGTATTACAATTGAGTTTAAAGAATAAGGAGTTATTTGGAACACTATGCATGAGTTATAAAGCATAATAATATGTATAATTACACAAGCTTATATCTGTTATGCTGAGATTTGCTGAGATTGCACTTTATTTCCCCTTCTTTTAAAGGGGTTATAATAGCAGTATCATTGGTGATTGATTGTGTCCTTCTGAGGATATTTAAAAAAATTTGGCATACAAAGACTTTAAAGTTTATAACACTGAAGACTAACATAAATGTTAAGATATAATTATCGAATAATAAAGTCTTCAGTTATGATCGTGAGCTCTTACATTTAGTAGGCCGACCAGTGAAAGGAAGGCTGAGGCAGCTAGGTGTTCAGTAACATTGGCTGGCATCCCTTTACACAGAAGGTTTGAATTGAGTCTCTGAGCTGTTAACAACATTGCAGTGCCCTCAGTCTGATACTCAAAAACAATATTGCTTAAAATAATAGATGTGTTGAAAGGATTATTTTGTATTTTCCTTCTAACTCCACTTGCTTGTTGTAATAGGCATGAATATGTTTTTAAGTATTAAAAATGTAGCACTTATATAATGTGTTTTAAGGAAGTCTGCTGGGTTCCAAAATTTTCTCCATACTCTTGCAAACATTACTGGTGATTTCATCCATTACTATTTCAAACAAGTTTAGTGATTTGTTGTGATCCCTACAGGTATAGATTTTAAAGGCATAGTTGACACTTTTAGAACTTGTCAGAGAAATTTGCATGAATTTTCATTCTAATTTAATGTAGATTAGGCAAACTTTAAAATTTTGAAACTTCTTCAGTTTTCACTGAAAATTAATTCACAAAAAGGGTAATACAGATTTTTCCCCTTGTAGAGTTTTATAGTCACACCAAATTATTTAGTACTTGTTATGGAAAAGTCATTGTGCTAGTTTGGGAAACTCTTGCTTCCTAGGAATTTTTGGCTCTGAAGATCTACCTCACATTCGGTTTGCACATTATTCAGTTTTGGTTCTACATTTCACCAATAAAATTTTCTTACCTATCAGTAAGATATTTGTCTATTTTATATTCTTTTCAGAAGATTTATAAATGTAGAAACCTCATAAACAACATAGCAATAGTACAGGAAATAAATCATACCATGTTTGGTTGCTAGAAAGAAAGAAAGAAAGAAAATTGTTTCCATGTACTTTAAAGGAATCTGAATTTAGTTTCCAGAATTTAAATTTCAATAAAGTACTTTTGAACTTTTCCTATTATTATAATGTTAGTGACACTATTTTAGTGAGGTTTGATTTGTTTTTAAGAGCAGAATACATTTCTATATACTGATGAAAAAATTCTACTTAAAGTAGATAATATTGTGTATATGATATTAAAAATACTATTTTTATACTTGGTACATGGTATAATTTATTTAGGCTTCAAATCTTCATTAAAAAATAACAGTAGGAATCTCTGCATTCCATTGGGGGAACTATAGGTTGCCTGATGAAAAACCTTTTACGTAGTGTGTGTCTAGTTTATGTTGCCTTTGTTCACAAAAGTCTGTTATGTAGAGTTATTTCTGAATATCTCATCAGTTGAGATAAACCACACAAGTACCTGAAGTGAACTGGATGTCTGCTTAATCTCAAGGAATCTTCAGGTTCAGAAATATGGGTTCGCTGGAGAGCAAAATCAGTTAATCTTTAAAATAAAATGTAATGAACTAATAAAAGCACTATAGTTCAAGTGGCTGACATCATACTAAATGTCTTCCAGAAAACAGGAATTTTCTCATAGTATGATTTTGATGATTTTTTTTCCTTATAGACTATACAAAGACTCAATGAAGAACTTAAAACAATTGGTGACTATGATATGGATCTATTGCCTCTATTAGATTGAAAGTAAGGCTGTAAATTACATATGGTACCAGCTAGCCTACTTTCAAATTAGAAAACAAATAATATATATAGGTTTCCCATCACATTTTTGAACATAGATACAAATAAACATGATATGTATTTCAGGAGATTACAATAGAATAAAAACAATAAACATACAACCACCTTTATTCTAACATGACTTTTTGTTTAGTATAAGGGCACCAAAAGAAGTTGATTTACTGGATGCTAAATGGACATTTTGTAATTTTATGTCACAGAGAAGGTAATCTCAAGAAGAAACTAAAATTATAGCTATAGTTTTGACATCAAGGAAGTATTAGCTTTTTCCTTCAGGCTAAAAATAAACTATGCAAAGTTATAGAAGGCTACTTTTACTAGAATGTATTTAATATAATTTTCTTTTAAGCTCATTGAGACTGACAGGCAGGTATTAATGAAAATAAAGGCATGGCATAAGAGAGGTAAAAAGTAACTAAAACGCCCACCAAGGTTTATGTTTGTTTTGGGAGGGATGACAGAGAGAGCTCTGGTGCAAGAGGCTGGGGCATGGGCAGGGGAGGGAGATGGGAGGAAGAGGCAGGTAACATGGAATGGAGGTTGAGGTGAAAAATTGGTAATTAAAAGGCATAAACGATTTGTTCTCAATTCTTTCTTTGTGTCTTGGTAGCCTACTGTTGACTGAAAGCCTTACCAATAACATAAACAGTTGATTCATACATAGTTTTTATATGTTTATGTTATATACATTCTTACAGTAAAGTAAGCTAGAGAAAAGAAAATGTCATAAAGAAAATCATAAGGAGGAGAAAACACATTTACAGTATTTATTGAAAAAAATCTGTATTTATGTGGTCCTATGCAGTTCAAACCTGTGTGGTTCAAGGGTCAACTGTACAGGCTTTTGAGAAGTGAGAAACAATATGATTTAGTGGATAGTACACTTGAAATAAAGTAATCCAGAAATCTAGTCATGTGTAAATCAAAGTCTTCTATGGCCTCAGTTTTATTACCTGTAAATAAATGAAGTTATAGATGATCTATACAGACAGTTCTTCCTAGTTCTATCTTATTGTGATTTGATAATTCTATAAATAGAGGCTTCCGGGCTGGCTTACGTGCTTTTCTACTTGCAGAATTCCAACTGATATAGATAATTTGCCCAAGAAAAGTTGATACTAACTAATTAATATAAGTTTAAGTTTGTTCACTCCTGACAGATTTCTAGAATTTATAACTAGCTAGTCAGAGTCCCCCTCTAACAAGGCTTACAATCTGAGGGAGACCCACTAGGTTACAGGAGCCTTGTGAGGCGTCTAGAGTCTTGTAGAGGTATTCTAACTATGCTCCTACTTTGGTAGCAGATATCGTAAAGGAGGAAGAATGATAACTTGGGTCTTAAGTCCAAATCTATATTTGATATAAATTTCAGAGATCAGTATAATCTCATTAGGTCAAGAAATCCTATGAATATGGTGGTTAACAGTTTGGTCATTCTTGCTAGATGAGTACAGACAGGGTTTACACATTCAGGAATATATATTTTTAAAGGCAGGAATTCTTTTTCTCTTTTTCTTTTTTTGTAAAAAAAGATTTTACTTATTTATTTTTAGAGAAAAGGCAAAGGAGGGAGAAAGAGAGAAACATCAATGTATAGCTGGCTCCCGTGCGTCCGCTTCTGGGGACTTGGCCCACAACCCAGGCATGTGCCCAGGCTTGGGATCGAACCAGTGACCTCTGGTTTGCAGGTTTGAGTTCAGAACTCAATCCGCTGAGCCATGCCAACCAGAGGGGAATTGTTTTTGTTGAAGTCAATAAGGTGCAAATTAGTGATGCATGTGTTAGGTTCAAACCAACAAAGTTCAAAAGCAGTTCATTGGGTAAGAATATGTACCCAGCATTTTCCTGAAGTCAGGGGAATGGACTGTATAATTTGAACGAGGACATAGCAGAGCGACAAATTATATCAAAATTTGAAATGGGTGGAGGCAAAGTCTAGACAGAGGCTGGATTGTCCTGAGTTTGGGTGTAGTTTATACCCTTCATGGGGTTTCCCTTGTTTAGCTGCTATGAAGAGTAAGTTTAGTTCAGCACCCCCTAAAAAAAGTAGCAATTCATTCTTCAGAACTTTAGTATTTAGTAACACTTTCCACCATCGTAGAATAACAAATCATGTTTCCTAATCTACACGGTAGTGTGGAGCCTCAAGTCACATGTTGTCACACAGAACAACCCACATTACATGATTTACCCTAAAGGCGAGCGCCATCATCATTACTGACAACCGAGAAATAATTTTACTATATAACTGTTAGTTAATCTATGGTACTACTGTCAGTTATTTATATGAGTTACCCAATTTGGAGAAAAACACATACCCCCCGTGGCTGGGGGGAAGACATGAATAGAGAAAATAGTGCAAAGGTCATAGACTCTGCAGCCAGGCCACCTGACTACAACACCGACTCCCCCATTTCCTAGCTACGGGAATGTGGGCAGATACATGTGACTTTCGAGTGAAATTTCTGGCATATCAGATCCCACCTATAACCACGTTGACATTCTTGAGATCCACCGCATTACACATTTCAAAGCTTCACTGTTTCTATCTGCGAAATTAGGATAGTAAGATTATCTTCCTCTCAGGGTTGTTTCAAAGCTTAAACTAATCCACAAAAAGGGTTTACAAATGTGTGTAACATATACTAATTGTTTAAAAATATTAGCTATTATATTATTATATTTATTATATAATTCAAGTAAATATTATATTAATGGTTAGGTAGCTAAAGGAAGAGACAGAATTAGCCTTAAAATATGACCAGAGAAAATATAAACCTCATTTGAAAGATTTGTAAAGAGATCTAGTTGTTGCAATCGTTTTATGTACAAACCATACTAAGTATTATTATTTTTTAAAATCATGGTGGAAAACTATAGCATGGAATGTGGCTTCCAAGCATAAGAAAGATTGCCACATCAATTGTGGTTACAGTGCTTTAAAGAAAACAGAGTTCTTTTGGTAGGGGGCATCTTTTCCTGTACTCACTGGCTATATGTATGTCTTTGATCTATTCAAATCCTTTGCCCATTTTAAAATTGGATTATCTTTTCATTGTCAAATTTTAAAATTTCTTTATTTTATATGCAAGTCCCTTATCACATGTGCTATTTGCAAATTGTGATGACATCTAATTTATCTGTTTTTGTTTTACCTCGTGTACTTTTGGTATTATACTTTAAAACATATTGCCTAATCCAAGGTAAGAAGGTTTCTTCTATTTTTTGTCTTCTAAGAATTTTATAGTTTTAGCTTTTACATTTAGTTCTATAAGCTATTTTTGCCCGTGGATATCCAGTTGTCTCAGCATCATTTATTGAAATAACTGTCTTTTCCCCATTGAACAGTCTTGGCATATCTTTTTAAAAATATCTTTCAAGAATCTAGACTTCAATTAATTTGTTTCAGTTGAATGGAAAACTGAGTGTGATTTTTGTTAAAGGCATTTTATAATAAAGTCTTTTCTTTTATTCAGTTGATAAATCTTTATAATTGACAGTTTCTTTGTTATTATTATACCAAGTTTATGTCTTAGCTGAAACTAATTTTTTTATTTCCTTAAGTCAAATAACCTTCATCCATTTTGTAGTATATTGCTAAATTAACCTTTTAAAATGTTACTTATTATAGTACATTCGGAGGAAGAATATTAATCTGAATGAAAATTGTTGTGGCTAGCAAAAAAAAAGGATTTGAATTACAAATTTTTTATATATCTAGTTCTTTAATTCATATGTGGCATACTAACTTAAAATTTCTACATTTTCATTTAAATTAAAGCAGTGTACTTTTTGTTACTCTGTGTTTTGGAATTCTTTTTTCATTTAAAGCAGTACTCATTTATTCATTTAAAGCAGTGTACTTTTTGTTACTCATTTATTCATTTAAAGCAGTGTACTTTTTGTTACTCTGTGTTTTGGAATTCTTTTTTCTTTACCTGTAACCTTTTCAGCTGGAGTACTCTTGTTTTTTGACTTAATATCTCAGTTACATAGATTGTATCCTAACCTTACTCTAAAAGTCCTAAGATCTTTTAATTGAATTAACATAAAAAGGTAAAATATTTGGTTGTATAGGATTAGATAATTGAGTTGTTGGATTCAGTAAAACAAAAACAAATAAACAACCCCCTCCAATGAACAATAAACACCTAAAATATACTAACATTAAGATAGAAACCAACAGAAATTTTTAGTAGCCAGAAAGGTAAATATTATATAACTAAAGAGACATACAGAAAAATTCTAATATTAAAACATTTGAGAGCGATTAGGAGAACTTTCATAAGTTTCAGAGGACAGTTCACTTAAAAATCAAGTATAATTTCCAAAAGAGAAGTAAAACTTACATAAAAATTTCCTCCATTGCCCTTTCTGTAAAGCCCCATACACTTGACTTACATATTTACTATTATTCCCCCAAATTTCATTTTTATGAGACATTGTCTTATTTAGGTTCAGCACAGGCTATAAAACTAGCCACATCTGGTTGCCTGACTCGCTTGCCATAATGTTAGTGTCGCCTTTGCAGTCTCTGAGCTTTCCGCCCTCTGCCTTTCAGGCTTACCGAGATCATAGAACCAATTACAACCTTTAACTTAACCTCTAACATTTTGACGTTATGCCTTGCTAATACTGTTGGCAAAGTTTCCATCAGGTATTCAGATTTTGGGTGGACTTGGACTAAATAAAAATGAAATATGAAGGTAAGTTAACTTTCTTTTTATTAGAGAAGTCAGTGAAAAATTTAAATAAAACAAGATTTGCATTCCCCTGCCTGCTTCCTTAGCAAGCTTCCTATACCAAGTAAATATAATTCTTAGCAATATCTTGGCAATATCTTGGAACTATTAGATTATATTGGGTTTTATTTAACTGATTAAAATTCATTTAGCCAAATTCCCTCAATGGATTTGAAGAAGGAGGTGTTCCTCGGCTTGCGGCAGTATAACTCCAATTTCTGCCTCCGTCTTTACATGGCTTCCTTCCCTCTCTGTGTGTCTGTGTCTCTTCTCTTCTTTTCATAAAGACAACTGTCATATTGGATTAGGGCTCACTCTAATCCTCTGTGACCTCATCTTAGCTTGATTATATTTCAAACACCCCATTTCCAAATAAGGTCACCTTCACAGGTACCAGTGATTAGGACTTGAACATTTCTTTTTGGGGGGCACAATTCAACCCATAACACCCATGTATCATCTCTAATTTCCTAAGATGTCCTATGATGGCCCACTGAGTTTCTTATTTTCTGTTGTCTTTGGATCTTGATGTCCCTTCCTTCTTTCCTTCCTTCCATCCATCCATCCATCCATCCATCCATCCATCCATCCATCCATCCATGCAATGAAAGCTGCTATGTGCTAGGCACTGTTGTAAACACTGGGAGTATGGGGTAGAATGAAAAAAACCCCTGCCTCATGCACTATATCCCATTAGGAATTGATAGGCAATCAAGACATCAGCTATGTCTTGATAATAACTGTTACAAAGATAAATAAGGCATAGGAAGAGGATCAAGAGATTGGGGGTAGATAGGCATGCCATGTATGTGGGAGCTACATTTCAGGCAGGGTGGTCGGTGCCACTCTCTGTGCTGCTAAATAAATGCATCTAAACCTGTTGCTGTTTATCAGTGACCCAGTGTGCTGACTCACTGATGTAATATATTAAATAGGTATTTTTAGAAACAATTCCTTAACTCAGAGGAGTAGTGCAAATATAGATTTGATTTTAGAAGGTAGAAAAGATGGCCTTGAGGAGTATCTCTTGATATTGTCATTCAGCTAATATGTGCTAAGTATATTTTGTGTACCAAGAGCTTTGCTAGTTACAGGTAAGCAAGAAAAAGGCAGCTTCTGCCTTCATGCAACTGTGCATTACAGGGTTTTTTCTCAAAATTTTGATGTAATGCAGAAACTATTCTTGGATAACCAGTAGCTAATTGTCATATAGGGAAGAGTCAATGTGAATCTGACTGTATGTATATATGTCCTACTGATCTCTTGGCAAATGAATTAAGTATAATTTCATTAGCTGTTTAAAAGACATTTTCTAAATACTCATAGCTAATTGACTATAAAGATCATGTATCAGAATTAAAAGGAGCTAAGAAAATTTTTGGTATGAGTGTTATTGGCTGCATATTGTTTTCTTTGGTTTAATATGTTTTAGGGTTATTTTTACAGAAATATTATGGTGGGAAATATTATTATGAGCTATACAGTCCAGATGTGAATTATGAAAGCTGGTATGAACCATATTTTATTTGATGATTTGTTTATTGACTTTTAGAATACAGAATAAGAAGAAATCATGTATTTTCATTTAAGAAAACAAATCTTCAATTTGTAGAGGACAAATCAAAGTTTGCTGAATAGCTCACCTAAAAAATGATCCAAGTTGTTACCCTGATTTCCTGTAGACTGTGTATATCTGCCAGCTATTGTTTTACTAAGATGAACGAATCTCTGCCAAAGGATTTAAAAGCTCTTTTTAGAACTAAAATTCCTTAGTGTACAGAAATAAAATTTGCTGAACTAAATGTTCATCAAAAGGCAATGCATCAAGCTAAGGAAAAAAATCTCCAGACATACAGACTGATTGTACATTTAGATTTTCTTGTATATCATGTTAAAACAAAAATTATGGAATGCATCTGTTACTAGTCTGAAAACCAGATTAAACCAGAGTGGAACCCGACAAGATCTTTTTCACCAGGGCTGTGACAGCCATACTGAGGACGAAGGGTAGCCTTGGCATTCACTAAGTGCTTAGTAAGGTTTCTGTTTGGCACTTTTGATCGACAAACTATGACCACTCCTGATGCTCTCCAGGTTTACTGAGGCCCAGGATGGATGTGTCCTTGCTTCCCTTTTGTGGTGTGTTTTATCTCATGTTGATACTTTTTTTCTCTACTTGGCCATTTTCCAACATGTAACCTGTTTTATAGACTTTTTTATGTTCAAGCTGAGACTGTCAAAATCTTGTTGTTTGGAAATAAAATATATACGTTTTAATAATTGTAAAACTACTGTTCATTAGTTTTAAAAACAAAGCTGGTAATCTAGGACTTTTCTTAGTCTTATTTGTCTTATATACAGTGTTGATTGATTTGGTGGCCACTCCCTGTTTCCTGTAGAATACGTACATGAAAATTAATTATAAACTCAGGGAGTAATACGATCTATATTTCTTCTAGACATGTTTTGGTTTACTACAATAGAATCTCATTTTAATGCTATTAGAGGAACCAACCCAATTGACATGATGAAATTTTCAGTATATTTTACTATTACTTTTTGTTGTTGTTGTTTGGGATTAGTTTGATTAAAATGGACCATTCACAAGGCCCACAAAACAGATTTGGTCATTGTGAGTCTGAAGTTTTATTTCCTTTCATAGCTGCATTGTCCCTTTAATCACAGAGCAGTATCTTACCAACACGCCATCGATTACAGAGGGAGAATCCAGGCAGAAGGGTGAGAATGGCTTAAGCCTAATCCATCATGACTGTGGGACACTAGCTTCTGATGTGTGACAGTAGGGTCACTTTCAGGGATGAAGGTTATTGTGTAGAGGACACTATTTTTCTTATTTATGTGATAGAATGTCATAGCAGAATTCCATTGCATTACTTGTCATAAAATAAAATGGGTTCTCATGTTAGATGAAACTCATTATCTTTAATTTATTGGGGAACAAAAGCAGTATTAAAGTAAGTTTACAATTTGGACAGCTAAGGTTAGATCATGGTGATTTATTTTTGTATATTAAATCACCCCCCAAAATAGTAACAATCATTTAATTTGCTTACAAATCTGCAGTTTGGACTGAGCTTGCCTTTGTTCCATGTAGAGTCAGCTGGGATGGCTCAGCTGGGGCTTCAGGATCTGTTTCTAAGATGACTCACTCACATGGCTGGCAATTTGGTGCTGATTGCTGGTTGGCTGGGAATTAAACTGGGGCTGTGATCAGGGTTCTCAGTTTCTTTCCACAAGGGCCTCTCCATTGTGCTTTTTGGGCTTTCTCAAGAGCATGGCAGCCAGATTCCAAGAGCAAGTATTCCAGAAGACAAGAAATAGCAACTCCAGGCATGGGTTGGGAAATTGGCTCAATACCTTGTGCCATATTATATTGGTCAATTAGTCACAGAACCCACTCAGACTTAAAGGCAGGGGACATAGGCCTCACCCCTTGATGGGAAATATGTCAAATAAGTTGCAGCTGCCAATAATCTACCACAAACCTTTCTTATAGTGAGTAGAGAAGACTGTCATTGTCTCAGTAAAAATACAGGTACTTGGGCAGGTCGGTAATCTTAGAATCTGTCAGTCACCCCCCAAAACAATAGAATGAAGTCAACAGATACCATGATTTGATAGTTAGCATTCTAGAAATCCCCTCTAGCTTTTCTAGTATTTCTTTTGTTTCTAGGTACATACCAGCACATAAATCCCCTGCAGTAAACTGGAAGTCATCACTACTTCTGGGTATAAACCACCATATTTTGTCAGAGGTCTCAAAAGGTTTTAGATTACGCATTTCTGTTAATTACTTGTAAAAGGGAAACTTTTTTTTATTTATATGGTAAAGAATGTGAAATAATTCTCATACTGTATCATTCCTGCAGCAGAGAGTAGATAATTTCTTGCCTGTATGTCTGTTAATGAAATTTTTTGAGCATGTACCATTCATGCCCCAGAGTACAAGTATTTTATTTACTTTATCAAAAATAGAAATTAAAGCCCTGGCCAGGTAGCTCAGTTGGTTGGAGCATTTGTCCTGTACATCAAAAGGCTGGGGTTCGATTCCTGGTCAGGGCACATACCTAGTTATGTGTTTGATCCCTGGTAGGGGTGTGTGCAGAAGGCAACCAGTCGATGTTTCTCTCATGTTGATGTTTCTCTCTCTCTCTCTCTTTCTCCTTTCCTCTTTTTCTAAAATGAATAAAAACATAACCTTGGGTGAGGATTGAAAAATAGAAATTAAAAAAGTAAAAGATACAAATTTAAGGAGCTTTAGTATTTTATCCTCCTGTGCCTGGGTCTGTGCACCTCTTGTAGGGAGATTTAGAGTAGTAGTTCTTCCTCCTTTGGTTTTCCGCTTCCCTCTCTCTTCATATGGCAGATCGTTACGAACAATTCCTTCTTCTCAACATGAGCATTCTGCTCCTCATTTCAGGAAGCGGAGTCTAATCACCCTCTCACCCCTTTTAATCTGAGCTGGCCTTGATCAACAGACTGTGGCCCGAGGATGTTCTGGGACTTTTGAGGCTAAATTCTGCGAAGGCTACAGCTTCCCTTAGGACTTTCAGAATACTGGCTCTTGGGATACTCCCTCCTGGGACTCAGCCTTCATGCTGTGGGAATGCCAAGTCATGGAGAGAGTCTGTGTGCAGGTGTGCCAGTTGTCAGCCCAGCTGAACACTCAGCTGATAGACAGCATTAGCTACTAACCACGTGAGTGAACCATCTTAGATGTCCAGCCCACTCAAGCCTTCAAGTGACCATAGTCTAAGCCATCATTTGTAACTGCATAAGAGAACCACCCAGCTGAGACTCGAGACCGTGATAGAAAATAATAGATTATTATTTTAAGTCACTAAGTTTATAGGTAGTTTGTTATGAGGCAGTAGATAAATAGAAAATCATTCTTCTTCCCTTAATAGGTTTCCCAATTATTAATGCCTTACCGTGAGTCATGACTGGAGAATTTTCATTAAAAACCTTAAAATTTGTATATTACTTTATAGATAAGGAAACAGCCTCAGAGAGGTTAATTAATCTCTTTAAGGACAAACAGTTAAGATATAAATGACCTGGAACTGAAAATGGAGGTCTTTTGGCTGTGAAAGCCCATATTCTTTTTACTGGAACATTCCTCAGGTCAGATTGCATGCCATTGTGAAATAACATTAGGTATTATCCAACATGGTTGCCTGGGACATTAAACAGACCATATCAGGTAGACGCTCCAGTTGGATCTTTGGGTTCCTTAGGGCTTGGCAAGAGGTAAAACAAGCAGATTAGAAATGGATTTGGCAGGGCCAGGGATCCTCCCTACCTCCAGCAACGGGATTGCCTCCAAAAACCCCCATATGCACCCTGCAAAAGAGCAAGTTATACAATATCTTCCAGGTTTATGGAGTGGGCTTCAGAGCCAGCTTATGGCAATGCCAATTAAATAATATTCTGCTCCCTGTACCTCTTCTTTCCCCATAGTTTTGGTCACCCATCTCCAACTCAAACCCCCATCCTGGAGGGGTCAGAATGAGCAGCTATAAAGTAGGATAGGAGGCGATCTAGAAAGAGAGAAGTCCCACTGATCCCCCTCCCAGGTGGTAGCATTATCTGGGGATAACTGAAATAGCTGGAATATGTTGGCGGCCTTACTTAAAATGTGGGATTGACTTACTAGTTATCAGATTGAGATATTTTCAGCTTGGAGAAAATATAGGCATTTTTATTACATAAGAGTCATTTAAAAGGTCATGATTATCTGTGTTTCTGTTCATGGCAGGAGAACTTGTCCCACTGTGTGAATTCTAAAGAGACAATGGAAGACAAAGTCATAGCGCAGTTTTTACCTGTTGAATTATGTTGGTTCAGCTTGCTTGTCATCTAAGGTATCGTGTAGCTGGATACATTGTACAGTGCTTTGTAGGCTGAGCAGAAGTCTAAAAGAGAGAGCTACTATTTTGAACATGGTTGGACTGTGATCTCTTTTGGAATTGAGTGAATTTAAAAACTTTAAGCAAATGAAGGCATTTTAGTGGAAAGAACAGACACACTCAGTGAGACTGTGTACCTGTTCTTTTTTTAAAAAGATTTTATTTATTTTTAGGGAGAGGGAAAGGGAGGGAGAAAGAGAGGAAGAGAAACTTTGAAGTGAGAGAAACATCCATCGGTTGCCTCTTGTATGTGCCCCAACTGGGGACTGAACCCCACAACCTGGGCTCATGTGCCCTGACCAGGAATTGAACCTATGACCTTTCGCTTTGTGGAACGACACCCAATTACCTCAGCCACACTGGTCAGAGCAAGATTGTACACCTTTTTATTAAAATTGTGAAAATTTCAGTATAAAATATAGCTGTTTACTATAAATGGAGTTTTCTAACAACCATATTCTGTGACTTGTGGGGTTTTTTTTTTTTAGTGATTGTACTATTAGGAGCCTTTTAGCTCTCGAAGTGATGTTTTCGTAAGGAGTGGGAACATCATATAATTTTTCAAGAGAGATACATTAAATAAAAATGCTCTTAGTTTGTACTGCAAAGATAATAATTGAGTTTTATTTTCCAAAGATTGCTGAAAGAAAGCAAATTTACTAACGTTATTACTGATAACATTTGTTATCTGTTTTATGGATTTGTAAATGAAATGTCTTTTTCCCAAAGACATTAAAATTTACTGCCACATATTTGGAGAGAAATAGAGCTTATCAGTTAACCTTTTCTGTTTTATTTTACATTTTAACGTTGCCTTTATTTTTATTGAGTAAAATACTCTTGTCGATTTGGATGAGATTTTTATCTCTGAAAGAGTTTACTGTGTTATCCAGACAAATATGAACATATCAGGACCCTTCTTTCTTTTCTTTTTTTTTTGGCATAATCTCCTATCAGCTGTTTGGTATAATAAAAATAAAGTCTTTACCATTCATTATTGTTATGGGATTAGCTTCATCTGCTTTTGGAAACAGAACTAGATACTAGTTTATTCTGACCGCATATGGAGCAGCACACACTCATTGTTTTCTGGCCATTTTTGTTGCATAGAACTCTCTTAGGCAGTTAAATTTCTTGAAAATATTAATAAAAAGTCATTTCACTTTAACAACAGCTATCTAGTAGAAGAGAATCTGCAAAAAAAGTTGCCTCTATTTAACATTCTTTATCATAAAAATGGAAGATATATTGACTGCATATAGCCAACAACACGATAATAAAATATTTCATTCAGTTAACGACTGTTTATTTTATACCATGTATTTGCTCAGAACACTGCTAAGAAAGGAGGTAGATAAGTATAAGAAATAGTCTGGTTTGTGTCTGTGTGTGGTAACAAGAATAGAAAAGGTGGGGAGGGAAATGATCCTGCTTAGGGCACCTTGTATTCCATGTGAGACGGCTCTGTGGTGTCTGTAGTTTAGCATTAACAAAATCCAGTGTGGTATGGTGAAGGAGAGCTACGCAGACTCATGTATCTGTGTGCCTCCTTCTCTTTAAAATGGAAACAAAAGACATATCATAATTAAAGATAAGGAGAGGATCTTAAAAGCAGTAAGAGAAAAGGAGACAGTTATCTATAAAGGAGCTCCCATAAGACTACCCACTGATTTCTCAAAAGAAACCTTACAGGCAAGAAGGGGCTGGAAACAAGTATTCAAAGTCATGAAAGGCAAGGGCCTATATCCAAGAATACTCTATCCAGCAAAGCCATCATTTAGAAGGGAAGGGCAGGTAAAGTGCTTCCCAGACAAGGTAAAGTTAAAGGAGTTCATCATCACCAAGCCCTTATTATATGAAATGTTAAAGGGAATTATCTAAGAAAAAGATGATCAAAACTATGAACAGTAAAATGACAACAAACTCACAACTATAAACTGAACCTAAAAAAATAAAAACAAAAACAAACTAAGCAAACAACTAGAACAGGAACAGAATCACAGAAATGGAGATCACATGGTGGTTGTTAGCGGGGAGGGGGAGGGAGGAGAATGGGGGAAAAGATGCAGGGAATAAGAAGCATAAATGGTAGGCACAAAATAGACAGGGGGAGGTTAAGAATAGTGTAGGAAATAGAGAAACCAAAGAATTTATATGTGCGACCCATGGACATGAACTAAGGGGTGGGTGGATGCAGGAGGATAGGGGGGAGTAGGGGAGAGGGGGATAAAGGAGAGAAAAAATCTAGGACAACTGTAATAGCATAATCAATAAAATATACTTAACTCAAATATTTTTGTTTCCATTTTATTTTTTATTTCCTTCATAATATAAGTCTTTGTAATGTCTTCAATAAAATTAATAGCCTTCTAATAAAACAGAATATTGGAATTTTTTAAATCTAAAATCACTATGTTAAGTACCTTTTGAGAAAAAGTCCTGTTTTTAAATTACATGAATCTGTCCTGGCTGGTGTGGCTCAGTTGGTTGGGCATCGTCCTGCAAAGAGAAAGGACACTGGTTCAATTCCTGGTCAAGGCACATGCCTGGGCTGCAGGTTCAATCTCCGGTCAGGACATGTATGAGAGGCAGCCCATCAATGTTTCTCTCTTACATCAGTGTTTTTCTTCCTCTCTTTCTCTTCCTCTTCCCCCACTCAAATAAATAAATCAGTGACTAAATAAAGAAATAATGTTAAAAAATAAACTAAGTGAATGAGAACTAAAAATGTAAATTTTTCTTATTGACTAACATTTTTTCTTGGAAAAAAAAATTTACCTGCAAGTTCTGCTGGGTAGAGCGAGATAAAGCCTGCTAAAAAGAAATGCCTTAGTATATGTTTGTTGAATGAATGCATGTAGACCAAAAGAAATAGTACGCTAAGCGATTTCATTATTTTCAGCATAGTGGGTTGCCTGTGTTTAGAAGCGTAAGAGCTAGCTAATAAGAACTGGAGGAGCCTAGTTCCCCAGGCAAAGCAGTTTTGCCCAGACCAGTGCTTTGTAGATAAAACAAAAGGTTCA
Source organism: Mormoops blainvillei (assembly GCA_004026545.1). Classification (NCBI taxonomy): domain Eukaryota; kingdom Metazoa; phylum Chordata; class Mammalia; order Chiroptera; family Mormoopidae; genus Mormoops; species Mormoops blainvillei. The sequence goes on along the minus strand of PVJD01002966.1, from coordinate 73,873 downwards.
CTTCAGAGTTGTTATATGTTAGCTACTCCAGTAGTGTGATTTTCATATGATTGCATGTTATACAATGATTAGCTGAGAGCACATAGAAAGGGTGTGCATGTGTATGTCTTTGTAGAGGGTTCTTATAAGCTGCAAGACATCCAGTTTATGATCACTGGGAGCGGTTGGGCCTGCTTTAGAAATAGACAAGGACTTCAATGACTTTGGAAGGATTTTAAGGCTGACTTAGCAACTGGTGTCACAACGAAGAGCAGTTCTTTAATAGAGTGTGCTCTACTATTATTGGTAGCACTATGTACTTAGTTAGGACTGATCTGTGAAAAATAACTCTATGTTGGGATAAATTGTAAATTAAATATTCACTTTCCTTTGTTTCTAACTTTTTAAATGTCCTGAATATTCTTTAATGAGCAATAGCGAGTATGGCTAGTAATCACCGACTCATTGTGAATTAAAGTAGGACAACTCTTGAATTACGGGGATATGTTTAGCACTTATTTCAAAACAATAGTTAGCCTGTTATTTCTGTTTTCTCCTACATTATCTAAACAGGTAAGCTGCCGTTTTCTCACTAACATCCGTTTAAGGGAAAACTATGCAGTAGAAAATTAGCATTTGAGAAATTTCAGTGAAAAGTGACATTCAACCCCTGAGCTGTATCCTAAGTGTTTTGTCAGTGACAGAAGCTTCAGGGACAACCCATCAGGAGTGAGAATAGCACTATACTGAGAGCCTGGAATGATCCTTTCACAATTCACTCAGACTCTGATATTATCTCACATCCCTATAACTATGCTCCAGGAAGACTGCCAAGATGTTAAAGTCTCCCCTCCACCCCCAGAGCTAATTGATGATCTGATATGGGATGCCTCAACTCAGCTGTAGCACATATACACAACAGTGAGGTCCAAAGGCAGCTGGCATGCTCACTGCTGACTTCTTTGTTTGGCAACTTCCTAAAACAGCTTGGGGCAAGCAGAAACACTTGGCACTTCACTGAAAAGCGAAGACTGTTAGGTAACCCCAGCATGAGGGTAAACAGGATGTGTTGGATATCAGGTTAAGGGATGTAATTTATGGGTTGGACTGATATAATTCTGGCTTTTTTGTTTGCAGTCATTTTTATGTCTAAATTCTATGCAGAAATTAGGTATCTAACCAATTTCTGTACACAGCTAAGGAATGTCAACTAAAAGAACCCCATTTGGATGAGTTTGAGGCCAAGTTCAGCTGATTGGCTGTGTCCTTGGGGGTCGCTGATGTATTGCAGCAGACAGTAGACATGAGGGGGTTGTCAGGCTGCCACTGGGGCTTTCCTTTTCCCACTTATCCCCTCCCTGGTTCTTGCCAAATCTGCTTTGCATTTGAAGTTGATTGAAATGCGTCTCACTGTTAACCTGTCAACCAAAACCCCTGTGATTTAGAGGGCTTTGTGTTCATTTCATTGGTGCAAGAAATTGAAGTGAGAAATCTGGATCCTTTTAGAGCACTGGAGATGACCAAACAGAACGGCATCTGGACTTACCCTCAATTAATAGAAAAGTGTTGTCAGGTGCAGGGGATGAAACTTTTTTAGAAAGGTGGTCCTTCAGTGCCAGAAATTTGTTGTGGGTAATGACCTCTCTGGAGCTGTTCAGAAAGTCCCTGGAAAACATTATGAAGAATTATACCATCTTGGATTTTGGTGCATTTATTCTTCCTAAGAGCACAAAATGCTTTCATATATAGGTTATCTCATTTATCTTCATACCATCAGCATGAAATAGTTTGTGGCAGGTATAATTACCCCCTTTCATATAGTAAGAATTTGGGAGCCAAGGGAAACTAGAGAGCCACAGAATGTTTACGTTTTGTAGTATTTTTCTTTCCAAAGAGGTGAAAATACTCTATAAATATCTACACCTATTGTTATTACATAAGGAAGCATTTATTATGGGTTAGTTGTGTACCATAAAAGGATGTTAACCATTTCGTTCCATAGATAACTTTAGGGAAAAACACAAGTTGCTATCTATTAAATCACTTTTCCTACCTATTCAGTCTGGTTTTGTGTGAATCGAAAGGACTTATGAATGAAAACAAATCTGTCTGGAAAATGGGTTAAAATAACCTTGTTCTTGGTTCTTGAACACTGGAAATGTAGCCTGCCTAGCAGCAGTGAAGCAGAACCAGATGTTATTTTCCAGGGCAGAAAGCAACCTGACATGAGCACCTTGGTCATAGGGTCTGGGGTTTGAGCCAAATTTAAAGCATTGTTATGACATTACATCAGAGATGCTGTGAAGAACAGGATGAAAAATTGTGGGAAGTGAATTAAACTCTTTAGGAAAAGGTGTTTGGTAAATTAAATATGTTATCAAGAGCCCCTGAATTGTATCTGAGGAAAGTGTTAGGTGGAACTTTATTAGATAAGACACAGGTTTTTCTAAGGCAACAGAGAATCTAAAAATACAGTGACCATTGAAATAGAAGTATTTATCTTCTCTTGTAAGTCTGGGCAAGTGGTCAGGGTGGTCTGGCAGCTTGGCAGTAGCAGGAGCCCAGAACCCTCTATTGTATTCTATATTCAATACAAGCCTTTCATTTTGTGATCTGAGATGACTGTTCTAATTTTCCCTTATCATGTGAGTATTCCAGTAAGTTGGGAGGGTGAGGGGTGCAGTGGAAAGTCTGCTCCGAACTTTTGGGTTCAGAAACCAGAAGTCCTGCAGGTCCATGTTTGATCACCATTCACGGGCCAAAACAGAGTCCCATGGACACATCTAGCTTCAGGAGAGGCGAGGACATGTAGAAGTCTTCAGCCAAATGCCCGGCTAAAATGCGAAGGGCTGATTGGTAAAGCCAGAGGGGGAGAATGGATATTGAAGGAAAACCAGTAGTCTCTGACATAGAAAGCTACTGTGGCAAATTTTTAATCTGTTTTAAAATCTACCAACTTTAAGGTTATTTTGGCACTAAATGCTATCCAACATACTTTCTGGACATAATTGCTGAAGAATACATGCTTACTTTCTAGACAATATTGCTGATGAATACATGTTCTTTGATACATACTCCTTAAATCAATTAAGACTCATGATAGAGCTAAAGCATTAGGATAATGAATTATGTATTTCTTATATTAAAAGAGCAAATGAAAGTTTTTTTGTCATGCTCCCTAATACTTTGCATTGGAGTAATCATATTCTGATAAAGAAATTTGTAAACACTCTCCCTCCACAGACACACTAAGATAGTTAAATTTGGAGGAAGTATTAAGAATTTACTTGCTTATCTGTTCTACATTACAAAATCAAATTTACTAATCATGGTAGTTTCAGAAGTACCATTTGGCTGCAAGATAAGGCAATGAACAAGTTCTTTGGGGACAGAGCACCAGGAGAGGCGTTCAGAGGTGGAGGAATGCATTTAAAAAATCTATTATTTTGTAGGTATTGCAACACCTTTAAAAATAAGTTTCTTTCAACATACTTACAAAATGTCTTCATTCACAGGATAAAACTTATGAAAATGTCAGATTGCTTCTATTTGATGTTGTCAAAAAAGAAGTAGTCATGCTTTGTCTATAAGCAGCTCTTCTTTCTATAAAACAAAAGTTACCTATAATTTCAGTTTCTTTAAATGTCATAAGGATCATATAACCTTAATATTTAAATTATCTAAGTACTGCTGGTGGTAGTTGTTTTGTTTTGTTGTTGTTACTGTGTTGCTTTCCTAGTCCTCATAAAATGGTGTGTTTTATCATTTTCCCGAATTACTCCTAAGGCATGAGGGAAAAGAACTTTCTAGTTATGATATTTCCCTCATTGCTTGCCAGGAAATTTTTCAGAATTATTATTCAAGTTATAATGCACAACTGATAACCTCTGTCAAATTCCAGCTGAGATTTATAATTTGCTATGGGATCCTTTGGGTCAAATATTTTCCTTAAAATTTTAAATTATGCTATTATAGGTATATAGTTTAAAATCATAATACTTATGATAAAATACTTTTTTCTTTGTCCCACACCTTCTCCACCCTTAATTTCTATTTCATAGAAGCAACCACTTGAAACTATTTAGCTGTTGTTTTGTTATTAATCTCACAATGTCTAAGTAATAAGCTTACAGAACTTCTTTTTTTCTTTTAAAAAGTCTGCACACATTTTCTATTGCTATCTGGCTTTTTCGTGATTAGCATTTTTATTTTTATTTTCTTAATTTTATTTTGTATTTGTTTCAGGTGTACAGCTTAGTGGTTAGACGCTCACATACTTTACACAGTGTCCCCCTGATGTTTCCTGTGCCCCACCTGGCGTCTTACATAGTTGTTGCAATGTGATTGACTGTATTTCCTGTGCTGTGCTCACGTGGCCATGACTGTTTGTAACTACCAATTTGTGCTTCTTAGTCTCTTCACCTCTTTCCCCCAGTGCCCCAACCCCTTTCCTCTCTGGCAACCACTAGTTCTCTCTCTGTATCTGTGAACCTGTTTTAATTTTGTTTGTTTCTTTATTTTGCTCCTTAAAAATTTTTTTTTTATTGTTGTTCAAGTACAGTTGTCTCTATTTTCCTTCCACCACTCCTCCCCTCCCCACCCATCCCTATTTTGTTCTTTAGATTCCATGTATAAATCAAATCATGTGGTATTTGTCTTTCTCTGACTGACTTGTTTTACTGAGCATAATATCGTCTAGTTCATCCATGTTGTCACAAGTGGTGAGATTTCTTTCTTTTATGTGGCTGAATAATATTTCATTGTGTATGCATATATGTACCACAGCTTATTTATTCACTCATCTATAAATGGGCACTTGTGTTGCTTTCATAGTTTGGCTATTGTAAATAATGCTTCACTGAGCATAGGAGTGCATATATTCTTTTGAATTAGTGTTTTGCGTTTCTTCAGATAAATCCCCTGAAGTGGAATCACTGGGTCATAAGGCAGGTCTATTTTTAATTTTTTGTGGAAACTCCATACTGTTTTCCATATACTCTACTATGCCTACAACTGTTTCCCCACAACACGCACATATCTTTCCCCAACCCTCAGCATGACTTTTATTATTTGTGATTCAATCATTATTCAATAATTATGTTGTTATGACCATATAGAAATTTGACACAGCTGAGCCATGTAGTGTTCTGTGATGACATTTTCCCCTTGGAAGTAAACATTGCTTTATTTGTGTTTACTTTTCTGTGCACTTCTCACTATTCACTTCATCACAAGACCCTTTGCCAAAGCTATTCATTTCACTGTGGTTAAAAAAAACAAAAACAAAAACAAAAAAGAAACCAAAAAAAAAAAAAAGCCTCAGGCAACCCTCCTATAGGATTCTTTCGGTTTGTTTTCTTGTTGGAATACGCCTCAGGGCTTTCAGTTCCCTGCCATTCAGGACGAGGCCTGGGAATCTCGTCTGGACGCTTCTCCTCAGGATGGCTGTGAGCTTCCCTAGGCGTCCCCTCCCTCCTCTGTGGGTCTCGCATCGTCCTCCTCCTCCTCCTCCTCCTCCTCCTCCTCCTCCTCGGGCGGGTCTCTAAGTGTGGGAGACTCATCACTCTTAATTCCTGAGACAGGATATATGGGAAGTAACTTTTTGAGATCTTTCATGTCTAAAGATGTTTTTTACTCAGTTGCTATACTGGATTTTTAGTTTAGTTACTAAAGAATTCTAAGTTGAAAATCATTTCAGCTCAAAATGTTGAACACATAGCTGCACTTTGTTTCTAGTTTTTATTAATATGCTTGAAAATTTTAGTGCCTTCCCCATATATGTCCTGCTTTTCTATCTGTAATTTTACGAAGCTTCCTTTACCTACAGTTTTTTGAGATTTCAATACAATATGCTTTTGTGTGGGTCTTATTCAGCCATTAAGGTGGGTACTTGGGGAAAGCACTTTTAAATCTATTATTTCCTTTAGTTCCAGAATTTTGGGGCAAGGGAGTATTATTTCTTTGATTATCCCTGCCTTTCTACTGCCACTATTCATTCTCATTTCCTTTCTCTTATCTTCCCTCATCTACCTCTTTCATATATATGTACATACATAATGCAAGGTCTGGCAGAAGTAATGCCTGCTTGAGTGTGGTTGGCAGGGTAATAATATGTGTGTAATAAATCACAGCTTTAATTTGAACATTTCACCTAAAATGTCATGTGGTGTGCTTGAGTGTGATATTGTTATGTTATAGAATCACATGCTTATAATTTTGTAATAAAAGATTTTGTTATAAACAAGGGGCATTATTTGTGCCAGATGCTATATATATATATATATATATATATATATATATATACACACACCCCCCATTTATATACACATTTAAATAGATCATATATATTTATATAGATCACATATACATTTATATAGATCATATATGTATACACATCAGCAAACTGTTTCCCTTTGAGGACTTTCCTCATCTGAGAAACAAAAAAAAAAGTCTCTCTGGCTAGATCGGATGGGGCACGGGGGCCATGCCATTTTTAGTCAAAAACTGTTGACTAAACAGTGATTTACGAGCATACCGGTGTGGGCTGGTGTGCTCATATGTGTTATACTGATACAGATGAGTTCCTGGAACACTCACCTAGTGGGGGAAGCCTGTACTATAAGGGGCCTGCCTGCCAGAAGATAATTCCAGTTTTTTGGGGTCCCTCTTGTATAAAGGTATATATCTATTAGTTTAGGCTAGATTGTTCTATAATAATCCACAATCCCCAAATCTCAGTAGCTTAAAATAACTAAGGTGTGTTTCTTGCTGACACTCCATATATATTATTACATAACAGGTCAGGGTTGGGGGCATTTGCCGCAGTTCATTCTTGCTCTAGGATCCACGCTGATAGAGCAGCCCTCTTCCTGAGCACTGCCAGTCACACTGGCAGAGGAAAAAAAGATATGGTAATTCTACACTGGCCTTACAAGTTCCCAAGTGTAAGTGACTTCCAGTCGCCTTTACTCACATTCATTGGCCAGATCAAGTCACATGACCGTGCAGCCTTCTCAGGGGTAAGGCAGCGCAATCTTAACAGGTTCAGGAAGGCAGCTAGTCAGACAGTGTTTGCAAACATCCCCCGTGGCTACTATAAGGAGTATACTTACTTGTATTACCATACTGAATTATAGTTATCAAAAATCTAACACTTATGTTCATTTCTATTAAAAGTTGGCTTTCAGTTTTTCTTCAGGAAAGTAATCTTATAACTGCTTCAAAGGGGAAAATACACTTGAGTTATAGCTCATTTACATATTTAGGGCCATTTTCGGAAATGTAGTTCTATGTACCATGGTGGTAGAAACATAAAAGGAACATGGATTTTATGAATTATCACTTTAAAATTAAAGTTAGAAATAATGAAATTTGTTAAATTAAATCAACAAGCTTTTTTTTAGAACTAGTTGACTAAAACCCCTTTTCATTCTTTAAAAATTCTGGATAATTCTTTTAAACAATATCAAGTGTTATAATGCAAGAAAAAAGAAGATGAAACACAAATCTGAAACGCAAATCTGAACTTGACCTCACTGATCAAATTCTCAGGCGAACAATTCAGTCCTCTCTAACCATACAGTCACAGTTTAAAACATTCTCTGTGTCCCCAACACGATACATTTTCTTTCTTTGTACAAGCGACCATGTATGTTTGGTACAGCATGGATTCAGTTCCCAGTTGCAATTTATAAATACTGTAGAGGGAAGTGTTTAGTGTTCAGAGCAAGAGCTCTACTTTATTATTCTGGTTTCAAGTACCAGCATAATCTCATGACTCTGACAGATTCTTCACAAATGTACATATTAGAACTCTTTAGGGAAGTATCCTAGAGATTTGTGGCAATATTAAGGATTTAAATTATAGAGCATTTTAAGTGTGGGCATGGTAGGAATAGTAATTTTATGGATTTTGAAACATTTTTTCCTCACAGCTGAAACAGATTTATCTGTAACACTTTTCCTTGTCTATTAAAAAGTGAGGCTTCAGTGCTAGCACAGAATGCAGTAAGATTTCTGTTGGGTGACATCCAGTTCCTTGCTGTGCTCTACAACTTTTCAAGAGTCTCTCTAGAGAACTTGATTGTTTAGTGAGTTTTACCTAGTTATCAGTGAACTTAAGGGGTCAAAGGAATCTCCCTCTGCAGTACTAATAAAGTTCCTTTGGAACGTTTGAAAAGAGTGAAATCAGATGTCAACAAGCCTGCCAGAGAGAGAAAATGTAATGAGCCTTAAACATTGGTTTTCCCCTCAATAAGTGCATGGTATTAATAATAGCTACACATGAATTGTGTGTGTGTGTGTGTGTGTGTGTGTGTGTGTGTGTGTGTGTGTGAATAAGTAGAGTTTGATGTGGTCGATAGGTTGACTTTACTGTTCAGGGAGCTGAGAAGAGATGAGTTATTTCTGAAGAGGGCCTTCCTGGTCATGTTGTATTGGGTCAAAGAGTCTACAAAAGAAGTAGGCATTGGCCAGAGCTCCACACTCGTCTCTGAAACACCGGGGGTAAAATAAAATAGAAAATGTTCAAAGCGAAAGCAAACAGTTGCTATAAAACTAAAAGAAAGAATTAATTTTAAGATCTGCACAATCCAAGAAAAATAAAAGGTCTTGTTATCAAGGATCAGAGCTTGTTTAAAATAGATTTTTTTTATTAATGAGAAATGTATTGGATGGATATGCCACTGGGAACATGTTAAAGTTTTATGCGTGTTATGAATAATCTTAGTTTCTATTAGAGTGGCATTCCACTGATACTTGATAATTATTTCATTTCATGGAGTATAAAATATTTTCACAAATGAGTAGCTTATTTATCTGTTGAATAAATCACCTTGAATCTGCACTATTGCTCAGCATATGGTCAGGAGTATGAAGTCTTAGAAATTAGTTGATTTCAGATATTTTGGATTAAGATGTTGCCCTGATATTTTAAATGGAATAAAGGTTTAGAAACAGCCTGCATATTATTACTTTTATGAAAATAGGATCTAAGCTTTGATTTTAGATGTTTTCCAATAGGTGCTTTCAAATTTTAATATGGAATTTAAAAATATTGTCATGACTTTCAATATTTAATATTCAAGTACATAGTTTACTACATGTGTTTATGGATTTATGTATATCTGGTTAATAGGTTTTAAATGGACCATGAATAACAAGAAATAGCAATATTATTTATCTAAAAACCTTTGAATTTTAACATTACCCGATAATTATGTCAAAGACTAATATCTCTAAAATAACTCTGGCACCTATTAGTATTTACACATTGATAATCAAAAGGCTGAGTTTCTGTGTTGCTCAGGACAACCATGGATTTCTTGTTAAATTCACTACAGAGGTAGTAGATTTGATATTTAATATGTGTAAGATGGGGTACATTTTTCTGTTCTTCTATATGCACAGAAGAATGCTTTGAAATGGCTTCATTTTACCCATGGATTGCACTAAATTTTTACAAATGATAGACTCCACATTTCTCCGGACAATTAAAAAAAAGACAACCCTCTTCCAAAAGATTTGAAGTGGAGAGTACTATCTCATTCATTGTGTAGAATCCTAGGAGAGGTACAGTTGAGGATACATGATTTGCGTTTGTGTGTACAGACAGCCATATTAGGGTAAACACATTTAACATATATAAAATGCATATAATATACATATATACACACTTACACATATGCATGCATGCATTTATTATAATACATATGATATTTTTATATTTTTATATACTCCAAGCTATGAGAAATTTATCTTTTCTGTTGTTTAGATAGCTAACTTTAAATAGGCATCCCATACTGTGTACATATCTTTAAATGTCACTTTTAACTTAAAGAATAAAGAAGGCTGTCTGAATGAGTTTCCTTTTGACACTGCAGTAGTGGTTTGCCGGAGGTCTCATCTCCCTATAATGGAGGTATATTATCTTCTTCCCAGCAGACCCCAGCAACCTGTGTACAATATACAGAGAACATCTTTGTATTAGGCTTGGAGCATGAGTCCAAACCTATTACACTAGGAAAGATACAACATTTATTCCTCGGTGGGTTATTTCCTTTATTTCTGTTGCCATTTCCGAGGCAGTGCAGAGGGTAATAGTAACACAGGGCTCTCTGTAAATATGAAATTAAAAAGAATAGCTGGAAGTCTCTATTCTGGGAGCCAAGTATACTATGCCACATTCACTTCCTTTATAGAATACAAGAAAATGAAAAACATATGGGGTGACTTGTTGAGTTGATTTTTGTTCTGTACTCTATTCTTGTTATGATTTGTTTTCAGAATAAAACATTCTAAGTGTTTCTTGGTGAATGCATGTGGGTTTGAAAACACCACAGCATGTGGGACCCAGTAAAACACGAATTTCATTTATTTTCCTTGGCTTCTGTATGTCATGATCTGTTCAGTATGACAGTCTGGGAAATAGTAAATTTTAGCAAGGTCTTAGGGCTAAGTCATGAACTTTACTTTGGTCAGAATAAGAAGTCTGGTAATGAGAACTGGGCTGATACTCCACTTGGTTCTTCCATTTATGCAATTTATATTTTTGGGTTTTAGTTTCTTACCATTGAGATTGGAATGCCTAATTATAAGTCTAGGCACATCCTACTACTTTTTTTTTTTTTTTTACTCTACATGAAAGATTTATTCTATTTAATCAGATGAACAAAACATTAGAATCTATTAAGATAAGTATATATAAAGTTGTATTAGTCAGTTATTGCTAGAATAATGTTGTATAACAAGCAGCCACACTATTTCTGTGACATAAAACAAACAGCATTTATTAAGCTTGTATGTTTGTGGGTCAAATGGAGGCCAGCAGAACTAGACTGGGCTTGTCTAGGGGAACTGGCTGGGGCTGCTCTACTTCCCATGTCTCTCTGGCTCCTCCTGGGATGCTGGGTTAGGCTTTGCATATTCCTGTGCCAATGATGGAAGCCTAGAGGGCAAGCTTGATCATCCATGAGCACATCAATGTTTTAAATAGTGGGGGGTGGTGTCACATTACACCTACTAGTGTTCAAAGCATGTCACATAGATAAATTCAAAGTCAAGGAGAAGAGAAATATTCTCATTCTGTTTACTGAAGGAATTGCAAAGGGGAGGAATTGTGCCATTAACAGAGTCTACCATAAGGGTTATTACTTATTTTCATACCGTTGAAACCAAAGTAAGCGGTTCATCTCAACCTATTGCTTGATTGGATATATAATTGTTTGATTATATATCTTTCTCCTCCTCTTGCTTCCTCTATAACTCCATGCAGTAAGAGTGAACTTTTCTTTATGCATCATTTTATTTCCAGAATAGTTCTTATTATAAAAACTCAGCATATATTATTTTTTCTCTTTTATGCATATTTTATTGATTATGCTATTACATGTGTCCCATTTTTTCCCTTTTACCTCCTTCACCCTGCACCCCCTCCCAGCAGCATTCCCACCCCCTTAGTTTATGTCCATAGGTCATACATATAAGTTCTTTGGCTTCTCCATTTCCTACACTATTCTTAACCTCCCCCCTGTCTATTTGTACCTACCATTTATGCTTCTTATTCCCTGTACCTTTCCTCCCTTTCTCCCCTACCCCTCCCAGCTGATAACCCTCCATGGGATCTCCATTTCTGTGATTCTGTTCCTGTTCTAGTTGTTTGTTTAGTTTTAGTTTTTGTTTTTTAGGTTCAGTTGTTGACAGTTGCGAGTTTGTTGTCATTTTATTGTTCATAGTTTTGATCTTCTTTTTCTTAGATAAGCCCCTTTAACATTTCATATAATAAGAGCTTGGTGATGATGAGCTCCTTTAACTTGACCTTCTCTGGGAAGCACTTTGTCTGGCCTTCCATTCTAAATGATAGCTTTGCTGGATAGAGTAATTTTGGATGTAGGTCCTTGCCTTTTATGACTTTGAATACTTCTTTACAACCCCTTCTTGCCTGCAAGGTATCTTTTGAGAAATCATCTGATAGTCTTATGGGAACTCCTTTGTAGGTAACTGTCTCCTTTTCTCTTGCTGCTTTTAAGATTCTTTCCTTATGTTTAATCTTGAATAATGTAATTACCCAAGGGGTGTGTCTTGGTGTGTTCTTCCTTGAGTCCAATTTCTTTGGGCTCTGAGATTCCTGGATTTCCTGGAAGTCTATTTCCTTTGACAGACTGGGGAAGTTTTCCTTCACTACTTTTTCAAATAAGCTTTTAATTTCTTGCTTTTCTTCTTCTCCTTCTGGCACCACTATGATTTGGATGTTGGAATGTTTAAAATTGTCCCAAAGGTTCCTAAGCCTCTCCTCATTTTTTTGAGTTCTTGTTTCTTCATTCTGTTCTGGTGGAATGTGTATTTCTTCCTTCTATTCTAAATCATTGATTTGAATCCTGGTTTCCTTCCCTTTGCTATTTGTTCCCTGTATATTTTTCTTTATTTCACTTTGCATAGCCTTCACTTCTTCCTCTATTTTGCATTCATACTCAACCATTTCTGTGACCATCCTGCTTACCAGTGGTTGAACTCTGTATCTGATTGGTTGGCTATCAACTTGTCGCTTAGTTCTTTTTCTGGAGTTTTGATCTGTCCTTTCATTTGGGCCAGATTTCTTTGTCTTCGTGCACCTGTTACATTGTAAAGGGTGGAGCCTTAGGTATTCGCCAAGGTGTGGCCACCCATGTTGCCGCGTGTGGCACTGTATGTGGGGGGTGTCAGAGAGGGAGCAATGCCACTTGCTCAGCTCTTGTCCCACTTTCACTCACTTCCCCTGTTACCCACAAGCAAATTGGGCTCTTTTGGTGCTGATTCCCAGGTGGGTGCATTTGTATACGTTCTAGGATCCTGTGGGTCTCCAGTGAACTTCCATGTGAGGCTGGGAGTTTCCCTCACCACTGCAACTCCCACAAGTTGTTATAGACAGAGGTTTTGAGGGCTTAGTTTCCCACTGGAACCCTAGATTGCATGGTCTGTTTTGCTTCCCAGTTGTTCCTCCCAGTTTATCCACACACAAAGGTAGGACTGCCTGTCCATCAGCTGCCACCTTTCCTGCCCAGTCTGTTGCCTTGCTGTGTCCTTTCCGCCCTGGCCGCTTGTCTCCACCCCTCCTACCAGTCTGGATGAATGTTTCTTCTTTCACTCTTTGGTTGTTGAACTTCTATACAGTTCAAATTTCTGGTAGTCCTGGTTGTTTTTGTTTTTAAATTTGTTGCTGTCCTTCTTTTGGTTGCGTGAGGAAGCAAAGCATATGTACTTACTCCTCCATCTTGGCCGGAAGTCTCAGCAGCATATATTATTGTAATGAATTAGTGAACTTGATCTAAAGCTAGGCTTTTCCTAAAATCAGTTGAGATATCAGATTGATTTTTAATTGAGATATAATTGACATATAACATTGTATCAGTGTTAAGTGTACATCATGATGATTTTATATCTGTATATATTACAAAATGATTATCACAATAAGTTAAATTTGTTATCACATATCATTACAAATAATTTTTGTGATGAGAACTTTTAAGATCTACTGTTAGCAACTTTCAAATTTACAATACAATGTTGTTAACTATAGTCATCATGCTGTACCTTACATTCTCAGGATTTATTTTCAGTGATACCTTGGTGCTTGGCATTAATTCATTCTGGAACTCGTGATGAGTGCCAAAACCAAAAAGTACCAAACGGTGAAGTGTTCTCTTGAGGGGCAGTGTAGTAACTCATACAAGTTCTACCAAGTGCCGTGGGCCCCAATTAAGCACCAAGTGCTGAAAACATTTTTTCTTGTCAAAATATGATGAGTACAGGATTTGACGAGTTCTGAAGCCAACAAGTACCAAGGTATGACTGTATCTTATAACTGGAAGTTTGTGCTTTTTGACGACATGCACCCATTTTACCCACTCCCTGATTCTGGCTACTACCAATCTGTTCTCTGAGTCCACTTTTTTTTTTTTTTATGATTCCACATAAAAGTGAGATCACATAGCATTTGTCATTCTCTGTGTGACTTATTTCATTTAGCATAATGCCCTCAAGTCCAACCATGTTTTCTCAAATGGCAGGATATTTTTCTTTTTTTATGGCTGAATAATGTTCCAATGAATATGTATGCTACATTTTCTTTATCCATTCATTCATCTTGGCTATTGCAAATAATGCTGAAGTAAATGTGGGATTGCAGATATCTTTTCAAGATATGATTTTATTTCCTTTGGATTAATACCTACTGTTTACCATAGTGTCTGCACTCTTTACATTTCCATCAACAGTGCACAAGGATTCCCTTTTTCTCTACATCCTCACTGACATTTGTTATTTCTTGTCTTTTTGATAATAGTCATTTTAACATGTGTGAGGTGATAGCTCATTGTGGTTTTAATTTACATTTCCTGATGATTAGTGATGTTGAGCATCTTTTCATATGTCTGTTGGCCACCTGTATGTCTTTGAAAAAATATCTATTTAGATCCTCTGCTCATTTTTTAATTGTTTGAGGGTTCTTTTTGTGTTTTGTTTTCTTTTTGTGATTGAGTTACATGAGTTCTTTATATATCTTGAGTATTAACTCCTTATCAGATGTATGATTTGCAGGTATTTTCTTCCATTTGGTAGGTTGCCTTTTCATTTGTTGATGGTTTCCTTTGCTGTTCAGAAGCTTTTTAGTTTGATGCAGTCCCACTTGATTATTTTTGCTTTTGTTGCCTTGCTTTTGGTGTCAAATCCAAAAATATATTGCCAAGACTGATGTCAAGGCAATAATGATTTCTTCTAGGAGTTTCCAGTTTCAGTTTGGGTTGGGTTGTTTTTTGTGTATGGTGTATGTTAGGGGTCTGTTTCTCTCTTTTGCATGTGTCTGTCTAGTTTTTCCAACACCATTTATTTGAGACTCTTCTTTTCTCGTATATTCTTGGCTTTTTTGTTGTAAATTATTTGACCATATTCGTGTGGGTTTATTTCTGGGCTCTCTCTTCTGTTCCATTGATTTGTATGTTTGTTTTTAAGCAAATGTCATACTGTTTAGATTACTATAGCCTTGTAATATAGTATGAAAGCAGGAAGTTTGATACCTTCAGCTTTGTTTTCCTTTCTCAAGATTGCTTTGGTTATTCAGGGATGTTTGTGGTTCTGTGCAAATTTTAGGATTTTCTTTTTCCATTTTTGTGAAAAATGCAATTGGAATTTTGATAGGGATTGCACTGAATTTATAGATTGCTTTGGGTAGTATATCCCAAAATATTTTAACAATATTAATTTTTCAAACCTAGGGGTACAAAATATCTTTATATTTATTTGTGTCTTTTTCAGTTTCTTTTATCAATATCTTATAGTTTCACTGTACAGGTTTACCACTTCCTTGGTTAAATTTATTGTTAGGTATTTTATTCTTTTGATGCAATTTTAAATGGGATTGTTTGTAGTTTCCAAATTAATTGATTTGTAACTTTTATTGAGTGCTTACTTTTACTGAACACTTACAATACATAATGCACTGTGGTTAGCACTGTGTGGAATATGACTTTGTAAAAAGGCATAACTTCTAGCCTCAAAGAGAGAAGATAAGATATATGTTCAGATATTCACTTTTTACTTTTTTTTTTTTCACCCACCGCAGTCCTCTCTTTACAGTTTATGGAAATGTCCATTAGGATGAGGAGTTGTTGGGGGTGGAAGGGGCTGGGGAAAGCAGTGGTGGGAAAATGTTGACAAGAAAACCCCCCAAAATAGACAGGGGGAGGTTAGGAATGGTATAGGAAATTGAGAAGCCAAAGAACTGATAGGTACAACCCATAGACATGAACTAAGCGGAGTGGGTGGATAATGGGAGAGAGTGCAGGGTGGAGGAAATAAAGGGGAGAAAAAAATGGGACAACTGTAATAGCATAATCAATAAAATATATCAAAAATAAAATTAAAAAATGGTGAGGAGTTGTGGCTTTACTGCTAGCAAAACATACCCTTTTGCCCTCAAATTTGAGCTCTTATTAAGGAGTCTGATAATTAAACTAGCTAGATACAGCTGAAATACTTTAACAGTTGGTGCTTAAAGCAACTTGGTTGTTTGGCACAAATGGTTTAATTTTAAAGAAAGAAAATGGCATTAAGTGGTATCAAAGTGGTATCATCAGTTAATACTCTTCTTCAGAATTTTTCTCTTTCCTTTTCAGTGGTTTCTTTCTTTAGATCTAACAAACTCAAGTTGATTATTTCTTAAGCCTTTGATCTTCTGACTTCCTAGGACCGTCTCATCTCTCTTCTTTCCATTGCCAGATTTCTTGAAGGCATGATTTATACTTACAGGCTGTTTCTAATTCCTTAGCTTCCACGTCCTCTTTTACCTTTATCTTACAGATTCTGACCTCACTTCTGCCACTGCTCACTGAAGGTCAAATTCCTAATCCAGACCCTTTTCTTAAGGTGTGTCATCCCTTGCCTCTTTGTAGTGGTGGCCAAAAATTACTACCTCTTGGATCTTTTCTCATTCTGCATGTAAATTCACTAACCACTTATGTCCTCAACACTATGCAAGCTTTCTGGGATAAACAGATGTATAGAACACAGTTCTTGGCATACAAGGATTTGCACATACAATTAGTTTAATGGGATGTCACAGCTTCTTGGGAGTATCGACATGAAACTTAGAAAAAAATTTCCAGTCACTGCCTTCTGTTGAATTTCCTTTTCTCTTTTCTCAATAACTTGAAGAGATATGATTTTCTGGTTCCATCTATTTATCGAAAATCCAATCCAGTTTAGAACTTAAATCACAAAGTTGATTTAGACATTGTCCTTTCTCCTCTGCCTGTGGCTGACTTGACCTGTCACTCCCAGGATGTGAAGGGGAAGGGAGGCTGCCATATGCATTATACTCCTTATCTCACTTTACCTTGAGGTGGCGGTGGGAGGGTGTGGCCTGAACCTTACCAGCTCCACTCCTTCCTCTCCTCAGGGACATGCACAGATCTCATTGTCACTTTGTTGATGTCACTGTTTTTCTAACCAATACTGACTGGTGTTGGATGCTGCCCATGTGGCAAATGTTCAGATGTTGGTTGCCACCTGGGGAGAGGTCTGAGTTTATCTCGCCACCCCATCTTGTGATGAGGGATCCAGATAAGTCGCCTCTTGCATTCTTTGCAATTCTCGCTGTCACAGCTTGATGTTAGGTCCCCATGTTTTATGTTGGTACTCCTACAAAGTTGTGACTCCTGAATAAACTATATTTTTCATGCAAAGCTTGTATGCCAAGCACTATGTTCTGTACATCTGTTAGCTGTGTCCCAGGAAGCTTGCAGTGTTAAGGCTATAATAAGCGGTTAATAAATTTATATGCAGAATAAAAAAGGTACAAGGGGTGAGTCCCCTCCTCCGGCATGTAGGCCTGCTGGTTCCCATGTATCACGTGGGAACCAGCAAGGTGGCTCAAGCCCAGCCACCTTTTCAGTGTCCATTAGCCCATACATCACTTACTTTCTTTCGATCCCAGATGGTGAGAGGTCCAGCTGCCTCACTCACTGGCTGCGCCTCTCTGCCCAGTCATCTCCCTGCAGGTCTCTTCAATTCTGTTTGGACAGGCCCAGGTGAGGAAGCTGGTCTAGTCCACTACCTAAGTGAATACCTAACTGGAAAACATAACTCCAGTCTCCTTCTCTTTATGGCACCCCAGCCTGATTCTGTAATACACGAATGGAGGTTGGCAGGGAAGTGCCCTCTTTCCTTTCACAACAAACTCTCTACTCCCTTACAAGGTGGGTGAGTCAGCTCTTTCAAATCTCCTCTCCCTCTCAGGTCCAGTTTTCAGTGTTTTTGAATAGGAGGTGTGTGTTGGACGGGTCTGTTGGGGGCATAGCAGAGCTGGTTCTACGGCTTCCGAATAAGGCCCAGGGGAGACATCTAGCTCGTTGTGGTGACTGCATAGTGTGGCATGGTTGGTGCCTTTTGGGCCTTCACTGTGAGTCTGATCAGGAGCAACAGGGGACTCCCACCCAGCATCCTGTTCTTCAGTAACAGGCAAACAAAGGCGCGCAAATGGTACAGGTTTCTGACAGAAGTTTCTGCGTCAGAAACACAAAGTACGAAGTAGAAGTGGTGTTGGAGTCACTTCTATATTTTGCTGCCATGAAACCAGATGACTGCTGTGACCACTCCTTTCTCTCAGATTCTGTCTCTTCATTTGGCCTGTAAGATTTAGGTTCCCTTCCAAGTTGTGTCTTCAATTTACTGTATTTTTCATAATCTTCCTGAGCAACCTTACTATTCTTACAGCTTCAACGTCCACTTTTATTGGGCTGGCTCCCAAATTTAGCTCTTTCCTGAGCTCCTTTGCTATATTTGCATTACTTAATTTATACCTAGGTAAGGATGTCTTGTCAAAATTCAAACTGAACATTTTTCAAACTGAGTTATCATTTTTACTTAAACTAGCTTCTTCCAGTTTTCTAAATTTTTACTATTTCTTATTTCCTGGCTGCCTGAACTCACATCTTGTCACTTTCACTCCTCTTCTTTTCTTCTTTCTAGTTGTTTCCCACTTTTCTGAATTAGTTCTTCCCACAATTTTTCACATCTTTCTATTCCTTCCTATATTAGTTTTCTAAGACTGCCATATAAAGTACCATAGATTTGGTGGCTTATGCAATAGAAATTAATATTTTTCACAATTCTGGAGGCTAGAAGTTCAAGATCAGGTATTGTGAAGATTGGTTTCTCTTGCCTCTCTCCTTGGCTTGTGGATGGCTGTCTTTTCCCTGTGTCTTCACATGGTTGACCCTTTGTCTGTGTGTCTGGTTCTAGATTTCTTCCTTTTATAAGGATACCAGTCAGATTGGATTAGGACTCACCCTAATGACCTCATTTTATCTTAATTACCTCTTTAAAGATTCTATTTCCAAATATAATGACATTGTGAAGTATTGGGGGTTAGGACTTCACCGTGTGAATTTTGGTTGGATACAACTTAGCCCATAACACTGCCTTTTCCCCCAGTAACCTTTAGTCAACTTAACCTTTCTTGCCTTGGCTATTGCAACCTCTATCCTACTATCCCACCCCACCCCCAGATTTACTGTCTTTATTTTTTTCACCACTTTACTACACACAATCACTGGATTAAACTAAGGAAAAGTGTGTGGCTTTTTTTTTTTTTTAAATATTAGCAGCACCTTGATCCCTCTTAACTTGACATTGATGGGCATCCACCATGTGGCCCTATCTGCCTTTCCAGGTTTGGCTGTCACTGCTTCTCAACATACTCCCGCTCTAGTCTAACTAACTAAATTACTACTGTATCCCAAGCAAATTCTGCTTTCCCTTTGCTGGCCCTCTCTATTTCTAATCCTGTTTACCCTTCAAAGCTCAGCTGAAATGGCTATTTAATGTACTTAGCCCTCCTTGGCACTCTTGGTTAGGATGAATTCCCCTCCGACCATGACTCCTGTTATACTTAATCTTATTTCTCTTCGAGAAGATCTCACAGTCTCCTTTGATTACAGTAGTTTATGTGACTTATCTGCGCTACCAGTGTATAAATTCCTTTAGCATAGAGATTAAATTTTGTGTTTCCCACAGTACTTTCATAGAGTTGGTAGAATATAAACTCACTGAGATACTTTCCCTGTAATATCTTATTTAGAGATTCAATAATTTGTGGTAGGATATTTTAAAAAGCCGAGTATTTTCGCACATGTATGTAAGTGCTTCTCGTAGTTCTTACAGCTATCAACATTCAATAAATGATTTAAACTATAATAACCACGTTTGAATAAAAAATTTTGGATCTGCTAAACCGAAATGTGCAGAGACTGTTAAGGCTGCACTTATTGCTTATGGAAAAGAGGGGAGTCCTCAAAGCCAAAGGTGGTTGGACCTAGTGAGAGGCTTTCAGGAACGTGGCTGAATGCAAGAGGACTACTAAGCCCTCAATCTTTTTGAGCAGCTGTTGAACTCTGTGTTTTGTGCGTCTCTTTCTTGTGGGTGACAAGTACCAAACCTCCAAGGCATGCAAGGGAATGAAAATGAGAGTTTGGGGTTCATGGCCTCAGCTGTTTGAATTTGTCACCCTGGTCAAATAGCATAAATTCTCTCCTCCCTTTTACATTGTCCTTGATTACCCACAAGAATGTATTTTCCCCAGTCTGATGGGCAAATGCCTAATTTACTTCATCACTGAATTTACTGTGAAACCAATTGTTTTGCTAATGTGTGGAACCACTGTAAACAAAACCCAGAAGCATGGTTTGTGGCTTATTTAAAATACTGCTTTCTGTGTACTGTTCCAGCGAGCTGTCTGCTTCAGGATAGTGGTCTGCATATTAGCAACCTTGCAGGAAAATGCTGAAACAATTTACCATCTTCCCTTAAGAGTAACACTGCTATAGCCTAGAAGGAAGATATGCTTCATACAGCAGGTATAAAATAATTTCAGAACTCACAAATTAAGGCCATTCTCAAAGCCTTATTTTTTATTATCATTTCCTCCTTTATGTGAAACAGCAGATGGAAGATACCTCTTTCAGCTCTAAATGTCAGGTTTGTTGTGATGTGTGTACCCAGTTTTAGTACTTAGCTTTAAAAGGTATAGGCTAATAAAAATGAAAGGAGATGTGGATTATAAAACAGAAATGAAATTGCAAGGTTTAGAATGCTTATTAGGCTTTCCTGAATAGCTGATCAATTCTTGCTATGTTTATTCCATGTTTTCTTCAAGAAGAAATTAAATCAGCTGATCAGGTGATTTTAGGCCTGTAAAACTTAATTCCTTAAAAAATTTTCATCATGCCTACTCATATCAAGTTCAAAAATATCACATATGATTTTCTCTAGACACTTACCAACCTACTACTGTACTTAAGACATCAGTCTCTCACTTGCTCCTGCAAAAACTATATTGTTTAGATTCCAGAGAAAATCAGTTGATCCTCATACTGGAATTGTTTTAATTATTTTTAATTTCTTATTAAAACTATTTATTTTCATTGAACTTATTGGGGTGACATTGGTTAATAAAATTTTATAGGTTTCAGTTGTATAATTCCATAATACATCATCTGTATATTATATTGTGCATTTGTCAACACAAATGAAGTCTCCTTCCATCACCTTTAATCTCATTCTTTACCCTTTTCTGCTTCCCCCACCTTCCCTTCCCTTTGGTAATCACCATACTGTTATCTATTTCTATGAGTTTTTGTTTTTTGTTTTTTTGCTTAATCTCTTCACCTTTTTCATCCAGCCCCACAACCTCTCTTCCCTCTGACAGCTATCAGTCTGTTCTCTGTGTCTATGAGTCTGTTTCTATTTTGTTTGTTAGTTAATTTTGTTTATTAGATTCCACATATAAATGAAATCATATGACACTTGTCTTTCTCTGACTTATTTCACTTAGCATAATACTCACAGGTCCATCCATGCTATCACAAAAGGTAAGATTTCCTTCTTTTTCATGGCTGAGTAGTATTTCATCATGTGAATGTACCACTGCTTTTTTATCCACTCATCTACTGATGAGCACTTAGGCTGCTTCCAAATCTTGGCTATTGTTAATAAAATGGAAATGAATCTTGGACTGCATAATTCTTTCGAATTAGTGTTTTGGGTTTCTTTGGAAATATTCCCAGCAGTGGAATTGCTGGGTCAACAGGCAGATCCATTTTTAAATTTTTGAGGATCCATAGTGTTTTCCACAGTGGCTGTACCAGTCTGCACTCCCACCGACAATGCATGAGGGCTCCCTTCTCTCTACATCCTCTCCAACACTTGTTGTTTGTTGATTTATTGACAATATCCATTCTAGCAGGTGTGAGGTGATATTCTGTTGTGGTTTTAATTTTCATTTCTCTGATTATTAGTGATGTTGAGCATCTTTTCTTGTGTCTGTTGGCCATCTGTATGTCCTCTTTGGACAAGTGTCTATTTAGTTACTTTGCCCATTCTTTAATTGGATTGTTTGCTTTCTGGTGTTGAGTTGTATACGTTCTTTATAGATTTTGGATATTAACCCCTTATCAGATGTATCATTGGTGAATACGTTCTCCTATACCATGGAATTGTTTAGATCAAAAAAGCGTGGGTATGTATTTGTGCTGCATGCATGTATCTATGTATCTTCTTTTCTCCCCTTCCTTTCTTCCTCCTTCTCTCCCTCCTTCTCTACTCCCCTTCTTCTCTAGTTGAATGCTTAGTGCATATTCCTTATCCTTGTGATTTAAAAAATTTGTCAATATGTTTCTTGGCATTGGTCTCTTTCCATAGATTTTGCCTAGAATATGATGAATCCATTTCATTTGAGTATCTGTGATTTGTTTTAATTTAAGAAAGTTTTTCTTTGGTTAAATCTTTTATTAGTGTTTCCATTCTAATCGCTGTGGTGAAATACCACAATAATTGGCTGTCTCTCAATTCTTTGTCTGCAAACATGTCATCTCTCTCATTTTTTTATCTGCTTGTTTTCTTTTGCACTAATAGAGAACATCTTATGTTTTTCTTTCATATCACTCATTATATTTTATAATGCATACATTTTGCTTTTCTGTTGCCTTTATGTTCAATATATTTTATCCCTGCTTTGTTAGTTTTTTATTAACATGAAAATTTAAAATGCCATTTATTTTAATAAATACCACAAATAAAATGAAAGACAAAACCCAAATATTTGGTAGGTGAAAATCCCACCAATATTAAAGGTTTATAAATGTACTGTTTAAAAAAGGCCTTTCAGCTGAAAAGTGTCAACACCTGTACAGGGAAAAACCCAGGCCTCCCTGCGGTGAATCCCCTTTACTACTTGCACAGAACACTTCACTTCTGACAGTTCTGGCCACCAAATGTTGGGGGGCGGGGTTCCCTACCAAGTAATGCTCTGCAACACTAGTCGTGTGTCCTACAATTTAACTCAGTTGTGACACTACTTGGAGACAGCATTAGATCTTACAGGTGAAGAGTTCAGTCTCACAGGACTGTCCCCCTCTGCTCCCATCAGATGCCTATCACAAACCTAGGTTGCCTCCTGTGCTGCTGACCCATCAGCTATAAATCTGGGCTCCCATCGCCTTCCCATCAGGTTCAATTAATTTGTTTGAGGTGCTCATGAAACTCAGGGAAACACATTTACTAGTTAATTGAAGAATATGATAAAGGATACAGGTGAACAGCCAGATGAAGAGATGCATGGGCTGTGGTCTGGGAGGGTCCACAACACAGGAGCTTTTATCCTTGTGGAGCTGGAGTGGGCCACCCTCCTGGTATGGTTATGTTCACCAGCCTGGAAACTCTCTGAACCTCACACTATTGGAATTTTTATGGAGGCTTCCGCCCATAGGCACGATCAGTCGTTTACCCTATTTCCATTCCCTCTCCCCTCTCTGGAGGATGTGTGGGCAGAGCTGAAAATTCCGTTTCTAATCATGGCTAGGTCTTTCTGGGGACTAGCCCCAACCCATGAGCCCACCAAGAGGTCCCTCATTGGAACAAGAGACACTATGTCACCCAGGAATTTACAAGGGTTTTAGTCGCTCTGTGTCAGGAGCTGGGGTCATAGATGAAACATTGGAATAAGAGATGCTCCCAGTGCTCTTATTACTTAGGAAATTACAAAGGTTTCAGAAGACTTTGTCATGCCTTGGGGGCGGAGGCCAATATAAATATATTTTTCTGTTATTTTATAATACATAAGAGAAAAACCAGTGAAGCAATTGAGTATTTAAGGAAGATGACAAATACAGACATGTGCTCAACCTAATTAGTAAAAATTTTTAACCAACATAACATTTTTAAATATGAAGTTTCAAGATTAAAAGGTAGATACAATGCTGATGTACGTTTGATGAAATATGTGATGACAGATCATGCTGATAGGAGAGAGAACTTTAATGAACTTCTTGAAACTAATTTGTTGAGGTGTGACAAGGATCTTAGGAAGGAGAAAATTCATTGACTCAACAAGCTAGTGAGAATTTATCTTAAAGAAATAATCAAAGATATTATGAAAATTACAAGTACAAGAATGCTCCTTCTGCGTTAAAATTGGAAAATATAAAAACCTAAACATCTAACAGTGAGAAAATCATACATGATAGAACACATACATGATGTACTACTCTGCATCTTTTTAAAAAATCTTATTTTAAAAGAGAATTTAATGATGTGGGGAAAATATTCACTTTAATGTTAACTGAAGAAAAATGAATAAAAATTGTCTATGATCTTCATTAACTAAACCTCCTCTGTCCACACACACAAATTCCATGTATTTATTGTTATTACTTTTTAGTTCACCCCATGATCTTTTCCCCACAGCCTGTTCTCCTGAATTTCTCTTCTTTTGTGGAAGGTATAGTGTGTTGCAACCTATGGAATATTTCTTTTGGTAAATAATGTTTAGATGTCTTCTTACTCTTCAGATTGATAGTCTTCTTACTTTGTTTTGCACTGCCTTTTTCCTCAGGTGTGTGGTACACATTTGATTTTTCCTTACTCAGTCTTGAGATGAGAGATCAGCCTGTGATTGATGATTGCCAATGAGTTGTCTTTGCCTCCGTTCTCTCAACACTTGGGTGTGATTTCATTCTCAAATCTACAACCCTCTGGACGTTTGATATATCTTCTCGCTCAATTTTTCATGTGTAATTGGCTTTCATCTAGTATAGCTCAGCTGGTCTGACATTTTCTTCTCTTCTCTTCTGTATTCCCCCACATTTCTCTGACACTGCAAACAAATGGAATCATGAAAATCTGCAATATTGAACACCTTGCTTTCAGAGAGATTCCTGTGTCCCATCTCATTTACAGGACACGGTGTACCACCACATGTTTCCGGCCTCTTGTTCCCAATGTTGTTGCTCAATTATTTCTAGTTCAGTTGCTGCGAAAGGAGAGTTATTGAGGTGAGAACAGAGTAGGGCAGTATTCTAGCTAGCCTGAGAAGCAACCAGGAGAGAGACTAGCTGGTTGTGGCCCTTGTGTTTGTCAGCCAAAGAAGAGATGATAGGGGGGAACCTGGGCTCTGTAGTCTTACGTTAGAATTGAGAATGCAGGTATGATCTATGGATTGTGATACCTGACTAGTTTCATTGGCTTTGTAATTATTTCAGATTCTTGTCATAATTCTCGTTACTTTTATTTTTTTATTATGCGACTTTTCTCCTTTTGGGAGTGTGTCTCCATACGTCCTCTATCATGAAGTTAGAAAAGTTGCTTCAAGGGCTCCTTAACCAAAAATTAGCCAAAAATATGTATATCATGTAGACACAGACAACAGTGTGGTGATAGCCAGAGGGAAAGGGGAGTGGAGGGAGGTGCAAGGGGACAAAAGGGGATAAATGGGGACAGAATGAAACTTTGCTTGGGGCAGTAGGTCACGATGCAGTGTACAGATGATGTGTTGTTGAGTTGTACAGTTAAAATCTGTATGGTACCCTGGCTGGTGTGGCTCAGTGGATTGAGTGCCAGCCAGCCTGTGAACCAAAGGGTTGCTAGTTCGATCCCCAGCCTAGGGCACATGCCTGGGTTGTGCGCCAGGTCCCCGATAGGGGGCATCTGAGAGGCAATCATGCATCGATGTTTCTCTCCCTCTCGTTCTCCCTCCCTTCCCCTCTCTAAAAATAAATAAGCAAAATCTTTTAAAAAATAAATAAAATCTGTATGGTTTTTCAAGCCAATGTAACCCCAATAAATTCAATTAAAAATGAAAATGGTAGTATCCTACAATTATTTCTACAGTTTCTCTTTTTTCCAAGTATTTTGAAAGTAATTAGAATAATATTGTCTTCTTTGGTACATAGAAATAACACTGCCCTGATGGGCATGGCTCAGCTGGTTGGGTGTTGTCCTGCAAAACAAAAGGTCATTGGTTCGATTCCTGGTCAGGGCCCATTCCTGGGTTGTGGGTTTGGTTCCCAGGCCAGGCACGTGTGAGAGGCAACCAATCAATGTTTCTCTCTCACACTGATGTTTCTCTCTCTCTCTTTTTCCCTTTCTTACCCTTTCTCTAAAAATAAATAAATAAAATCTTAAAAAAATAAAATAAAAAGAAATAACACCAATGATTTTCCAATATTATACCATTAACAGTTTTTCCCTGTAGCAATGATAAATTTGCATTAGTTCATTCTTTATTTTTTATACTGCTTTCCATAGATCATCAATAGTTTGAATTTGTAAGATGAAAACACTTTGAGTCTAGTGTTTGTCCACAGAAGAGCAAATCATACACTGATGTTGAATTCATGGCTTCAGATCTCCTCAGAAACTTTCTCTAATTAAATCAGCTCCTGGGAGCAGATTATTTACATCTGGAAAGCAAGCACTCTGTAACGTTTCTTCTTCCCACATCTCTTCATAGGGGTCGGAATTATCCCCAGGTGAGGAAGTCTACATACTCTTGTCTCCTGAGTGCAGTAGCCATGTCTCCTTTGCCAGGCTGCAGAATGAGCTGCCCTTCTGGAGAGGGCAACTTGAAAGGACTGTCACAGATAGGCTTCCAGCGTCTTTGTTGAGCCTGTTTACATTTTTAGGAATTCCTGAATCTACTATAACATTCTTGGGATGCTTTTTTGAAAAAATGTGCTAGGATGTTTTTATAGGCATCATACAGCAAAATAAAAGATATAGTCTAGGATGCAGTCATAAACAAAATTAACTTTGAAGCTAGAGATGTTTTTTCCTCTCAGAATTTCTACCGTTTATATCAAGTGTTTCTTCAAATTGTTTTTTACTTTGAAAATCTGAAGAAGTAACAAATATCTGAGAAAAGAGGAAAATAGAAAAATATGCAAAAATCTTCAGGAAATGAATATAGATTAGAAGAAGTTTTGTCTTCATCTGAGAAGACAATCACAAAGAATTGAACCGATTTCTCTAAGGTGACTCAGTCTGCAAGTGGGGCCATGGAGAGGAAACTTCAGTGTGGTTCTCTTTTGTTCCAGCAGATCACAGTTACATGAAGATTGGGACAATAACACAAGATACTAGTGACAGAGATGCCTTATTGTTATTCTTCTCTCATATATTAGGTAAATTGTGGCAAAAGCCAGGATGACCTTGCTCTGTCATTTGTCTGCTTGGGCTGCTATAACACAATACCATAAAATGGCTGCCTAAACAACAGAAATTGATTTTCTCACATTTCTGGAGGTCAGAAGTTCCATATCAAGGTCTGGCACAGTTGGTTTCTGGTGAGCAGTCTCTTTCGTGTTTGCAGATGGCCACCTTGTTTTGTCCTCACATGGTGAAGAGAGAGAGTAAACCCTTCATTGTCTCTTATAAGGACACTAATCATATTAGATTAGGGCCTCACCCTCTAACATTATTTAACTTTAGTTAGTATTTCCATGGAGGCCACATTTCCAAATGCAGCTACACTAGGGGTTAGAAGTTCAGTATATGAATTTTTCGGAGGACACAAATATTCCGTGCATAACAGACCTGTGGTATCTTCTAATGATAAAGAGAATAAGGAACACCATAGAAAATCTTTATTAAAAAAAAGGGCAAGAGGGGTTGGTATAAGCAAAAGAAATTTAGGTTTGAAATGAGATAGATTGGAATTTGAACCTGTGGCTCCTCTACTTAGTACCTATGTGACTATTGATAAGTTATTTTATCTTTCTGAGCCTTAGTTTTCTCATTTGTAAAATGGGGGTGATAATGCTTCAGGACTATTGTAAAGTGCCCAGCACAATATTGTGCATGTGTGTGAGTGCTCAATAAATGAAAGTGGTTATTATTATTATTGGTCCATAGATTCAGTATAGCCCAAAGACTCCATTTGCCTGGTTCAAGTAAAACCGTCATAAGCAAATATTTCTGAGTCTTTGACTGTCTTATGATAGGAATAATCTTAGAAGAAGTAAAGCTATTATTATGAAATGTATAATTAGGGAAGAAGCAAAGCTATGTATATATTTTTTTAAGTACGTGGCTTTGAAAATGACTTTATTTAACCTTAACAGGATTCTTGACTGCTAACATTTTCTTTTTCTCTACAAATCTTTGAATTTCAAAACATCAAACCAGTTTATATCAGTGAAGATTTTCCATTGACTCGTCTAGTTGTGGGGGCCTCTGAGGGCAAAATCAGAACCAAGAGATAGGATCTCCCAGGAAAAAGGTTTAATCTCAACTAAAGAAAGAATAGTGGAACAGTTTGAGTCGTCTAAGGAATGACTTTTCTTATGAGCTGGTGAGTTCCTCATCTCTGCTCTGGGACCACTTGGCAGGAATACTGTCGTAGGGTTTCAAGAAAAAAAACCAACAACTGCTATGTGACCTCCCAGATCTCTTCCACCCTCAAATTCTGTGATTACAGAATGTCACTTTCAGGAAGTCTCTCGTTTTAGAAAAGGATGCACAAGTGGAAATTACCTCAGTGTCTGGCTTATAGCATAGAAAATAGAACTCTGATTGGCCTGTTTGGGCAGCCCTGGAACTTGAAGTTCTTTCAGATTGTGCCTTAGGTCTTAGGGCTACTCATCATGACTTTGGAGCTAAATATAGTCTAGAAAGTACCATTGTGTATCCGACTGTAGGAGCCAGGGCAGCAGACTTGCTTCTTACCTTGGTGTCTAACACTTCATTAGGCTCTGGACACGATCCTTTTGTTAGATGCCAGCACAAGCATTTCATTACAGATTCAGGAAATGATGAAGAGATAAATATTAAAAAGAATGTTTTCCAAGGAAGATATTAATGGAGTGTTAATGCATCTCACTCTCTTCCCAGAGTAGAATCCTCTAGAGAGTTTTGGATTTATGGGAGTGAGGGTTAATTCATGCCAATAGAATCCTTAGCTTCATTTAGCAACAAAGTAAATATGAATATTAATTAAAATACCTGGCTTAGCGCTTCCTTGTAAGCAAAATTCCTTGAAAACTTCTATCTGGAACAAAGCCATATGCTTGCTCAGCCATAGAAACTTAGAGCCAAGAAAATTAATATATGATTTTCCTAGCTCTGAAGTGCAAGACAATAATAACATTGTGTTCTCCAAGCTGAAGAATTTTAGACAGAAGCATTTTCCTCATGAAGCAGGCTTCAAAGGAGACTAGCGAAAGAACTTTTGAAAGAGTTTCCGGACCTCAATCATTTTTTAAAGCTGCTGTGTATTTTAAAGGTTTTAGTAATATGGGCTTCATAAATACTTTATGTTTAAAAATCAATTTATTCTTTACCCTTTCAACTTGGACACTGTAAATCATAATGCTATTTTGAATATTCTAGTTTCCTAATTAAAATCCAGCAAGGGAAACGTACATACAGGCATATATGTTGTGCCCTCCTTGAAAATTTTGCTTCTAGGTTTTGAATTTATTTCTAATGACAAAAAAAAAATGCTTTAAAGTACATAGCATTTTTTTATTTTGCATTTGTGTTTCAAATGTTTTCAAGATACCCTAGAGAATCTGAAATACCTCGTTACAGGTTTTGATCAATGTAAAGATAAAAAACTGCTTGCTCTATTGCCAAATCATCTTTAAAATGACTTTTTATATTTGAAATCACTTGGGGTGGAGGAAAAAGAAAGAGAAAAACACAGAAAAGTGAGGCTTGTAAAATGAAATAAAAGTCCTCGCATTTCTCTCACTAATTATAAAACATATGCTGTTCTTTGTGTCTGGAGCTTAAGATGTGGTTGAATGGAAACCTATGAACTTGATTTTTTGTTCAGTATTTCGTATGGGTATAAACTTTTCATCATCAGTTTCTCTCCCTCACTCTTGCCTTTCATTCTCTTTTCTTTTTGTTCTTTTAAGACTTGTGGCAGATGGATATGGGAGCAAAGGATCAGAGTCCTTGATATTGTATGATCAGAATACTGGTGGAAATGTAGAACAACCTGGTTATGTTAATTTATTTTACAACTGCCTTCATTATGTCTGTAGGCCTGAGTGGTGAGGGGCTTCTCTCTCTGCCTCTATATTATTTAGGTTAGTGATCCTAAAGGATTAACACATGATGATTTTCGTAATTGAATGCATTGAAAATAAGTAGGTCAATCTTGTTTTCAATATTCCTAGCACCAGGTAAAAAGGTTGCAGTATAATAAGCGGTGAAGTGGGGACGAAAAAGATTTTGTTAAAGCTAGGCTGCAGGTTTTTTTGTTTTTTTGTTTTTTTTTACTGTGACTTTTACTCTTCTCAGAAAAGCAGCCTGAGGCTTGAAGGGCTAATAGGAAACCTTTTCTACATTATAATGCAACAATTTCTGAGGCTGCAAGTTTGCCGTTGATCCCAACAGGCAACAGGCCATTGATCCCCCCTGAGTTGAATGGCCTTTTGGTGTGTTGTGACCTTACTCGCTTGCTCTTCCAGTGAGGGAACTCTAACAGTCTGTAATTCTGGTTTTGTTACATAGACAAAGTTTTATAAATTTTATATAGTGCATTCTAAATGACTTCTGTTGTCAGCTGTTACTTCGGCATTTTGGTGTTTTAATACTCCATTAGAACCGTTGGGAAATGCCAAGAATCTCTTCACCACGAAATACCCATAAAAACCTTTTACCATGTTTATCAAATATTTTACTTTTAAACAGACTGAATTGTAAAGTGATGGGTATCTTAGTCAGACACTATTATATATAGTTGTTGGAATCAATATAATCATACTATAAGTTATCCTTTTATTCAGTGTTTAACAAAACTTGCCCATACTTCTCACTCTGTACTTTATACGAATAATTTAAAACAATAACAAACATGGGGGGAGAAGTAAACGGTGATGGAAAAAATAAACTAATTTTTAAAAATTAAAAAACAAAAACAAAAACAGTAATGAACAGCCTTGAAACTAGTACCTGTATATCCTCTTTGGACATTTAGCAATTGGTCTATACTTTCAACAGATAGATAGCAATATCTTTAATATAGAAAATATAATCTAGTATATTTGCATAGAAATTAACTGTTATTTAATTTCATCCATATTTCATATGGGTATATTATGTTTTACTGAAATATTAAATTTAATTTCAGGGTAAAATCCAATAGTCACCATTCGGAGTAGGGAGTTCTATAGGCAGACCTCTGGTCTGTGATGTCCCTGGAACTGGGTATGAAATGATATGTGTATGTGAATTTTCTGAGGAGAAGGTCCATAATTTTCTGGGAAGAAGGTTCTGTTCCCTACCCTCACCCCCGAACACATATAAAATTCAAGAATCAGAAGATTAACATAAAGTAGAAGGGTCTGGCAAAAACTTGGTGGGCTGATGAAATAATCTACGGACTTATTTCCAAGATTGCTATGATTTAATGACCTGGGGCTCAGTGAGGAAGTGCTTCTGGTGTCAAAGCTCACTTCCTTCACCACAGACCTTCAGAAAAGCCTTCGCCGGAACTTGCGCTGCATAGATGATGTTAGTGTGAGGAACTATGTCATTATATGTTCAATTCTCTTTTTTCGGAAAAAGATTTTTCTAGAAATGTTACAAACATATTATTTTACTAGTATGTTTTACAAATATTGAGAAATTAGACAACAGTATTTTATTTTTTCATTGAAAATTTAAGTAAGTTGCAAAAACTTTTATTTTCTAAAATTGCAATCCTTTATGACATTATTTCAAAGGAATCTTTATACTTCAGAAATACAGAATTAAAGCTTATTTTAGAAACCTCTTAGTGGAAACTTTAATATTAGTGTTTTTTTTTATTAATCTTTGAATCCCAAAAGCCCTCTACCTGTATTTAATCATCGCTATTGCCATCTGTGCCAGGCACAATTCCAAGGGCTGCTTGTGTATTAATTCACTTAATGATTAATAAGAATCCGATGCAGTAGATAATACTAGTAGCCCCATTTTACAGATCAGAAAACTAAAGCAAAGAGAGGTTAAGTCACTTGTCCATGTTCTGTGTTCTCTCTTTAATATCTAAATGAGTGAATAAATGAGTGGCTAAATTCACTATCCTGGTATTTCTTTATGTCTAGTCTTCAGAGTGAGAGTATTAAAAGTTTGAATACTTATGCATTTGACTCCTAATCTGGCTTTAAAGTCAAGATTATTTTAGAAATCAGCTTTGTATTTTGAGACCACTTTGGCAATGTTGCCAAAGGTCTTATGTTATGGTAATTTGTATGTTTTAACTTGAGACCTACAAGCAACTTATTTACATTTTAATCTTTCTAAATTTCCCATTCTTTAAATAATTTCTGATAGCAAGATATTAAACATTCTCTCTAAAGTAAATGAAGACCTTACTCTTACAGGGTATAGTCCTATCATAACCTATTTATGTGCCTAACTGTATACTGAGCTAACATTATACCAATACTGCAAGGTACTTAGTGCATTCCAGCATCTATTTGACAAAAGCCACAGTAGTTAAAATATGCAAATCTCT
The DNA here is from genome assembly GCA_004026545.1 of Mormoops blainvillei. NCBI lineage: Eukaryota > Metazoa > Chordata > Mammalia > Chiroptera > Mormoopidae > Mormoops > Mormoops blainvillei. Next base: position 41,580 of record PVJD01002966.1, on the reverse strand, counting down.
TCATAATAGGTTGATTTTACAGTCACTGCGCATAGAAAGTCTCTGTTGACTTCAGATGTGAATCATTTTGTCATTAAGTTTTAATTGTTGATTAAATAATAAGAAACATACACAGAGCTTTCTAAACTTCTATTTAAAAATAAAGCAACACTCTGATAAGCTCTTCTAGTAAATGCCCAAGTGTCCAAGCTCTACAGAAGACTGCATTAACAAAAATACAATTTCAAAAACTTCAAATCTGGTTCTGCAGGAGATCTGAAAAAAAATTTTAGGTTTATAACACAGAAAGTAGTAGCCAATAAACAGGTGTTTGTTAAGTGCTTTTGTGACTAGTGATTTTAAATAGTAAGATTTATAAAACAAATGGAAATAAATTATTATATATTCACATGGAAGCTACCTTTCTTTATTCTGTTATGTAAAGTTTCTAATGGAATTTGTTTTCTGAAATCCAAAGAAATCGAAGTGAGGAGCAAATGTTGCGCATCATGAGTGCATCCGGAAGTCTCAGATGCCTGCATAGCTGAACAGTGCAGGGCTTTGAAATCAGCAGCCCTTAGAGGATGTGCCCAAACAGCTGTTGTGTCAGGTGCAGTGGGTGGTGGGGGGGGCGAGGAGGGAGGTAAGGACAGTTAAGGCAGGTTGCTGGGAGGCTGTCTATGACTCAATAGAGGATGTGTTGCTTTTGCCAGTTTGGAGGAATCTCAGAGGTGTTGATTTAACAGAGTGGGACACAGGTGGCAAATGTCACCTTGAAGGTCCTCCTCTCATTAGTGGCTAATGATTTGTTGTGTGCCTTTAGACTAGGATGTTAGGATGGGTCTCCTGAATTCTTGTACTTGGTGGAGAATGAAACTTGGAAAAACATTTTAGGACAACGTATCCCCTCCCTCCTGTTTTAAATGAAAGTCTAGTATTGCTTATATGAGTATATTTCTTAACATTACCCACTTAAATGCTTCATATCCTACCATCCAGTTAAGGCCTGTTGTCACAGTAAAACTCTGTGTTACAATATTCCATTTGATTTGAAGTTCAAAAGTTGGGTAGGTATTATAAAATCTGTTTTTCAGATGAAGAAACTGAAGCTTAGAGATTTTTATTTGTCCTCGGCCTCATCCTAGCCAACAAATGCAAGGTCAAATGTAAATCTGATCATTTGGCTCCACATTCAGGTCAGTGTTCTTTCCAGGCTTCTAGGCGCTATCTAGATGGTGAGCTCTGGTCATTGTTAATTTTCTCTTAACTCCTCAATATTCAGGTAAAGGACCATGTTATAAAGAACCAACTGCTGGGACAGCAGTTAATATGCTCTTAGCTAATACCGCTGAGAATGTTTTTGAGCTACCATTCCTTAGAAGACAGATACTTGACAATTCTCTCTTTTAAGGAATGTTTCAGATATTTGAATTAGTTAAACGTCATTGGAATCATTGACACGGGGACATATACAGGAGGGAACCTCAACTACCAGAATGGTAAAAAGAAACTTACTTAAATAGATAACTGAAATAGGGGAAGAAATTAAAGTCAATTCCCCAGAAATCATATCAGTCTGTACTTAAGCCTAGTGGAATGGATGAGAATATTTTACTTGTGTTTAAGTCACTTACACATTTTAAAGCACTACATTTGAAATACGCCTCACTTCTTGTAAAGCAGCAGCCCCTGACAGTTCAGGCCGGCTTTACCTTCACCATCTCTGTTCTTTCACATAGAGTGAATTTTGATAACAGGCAGTTTATATAGTTATATGTAATTTACATAGTTAATGTTGATAACAGGCAGTCTGTCTTGGCTGATATGTGCTGTAGAGGCACTTGCACTGAATCATATTACATGGCAAATCATGTTCTAAAGTTTTAAGTTATTCAGCAATGTTTTTGTTGTGAGCTCTGGTACATCCTCATTAGCATGGAGCCGGTCAGCTGGGCTGAGTCAATCATGCAGGGAGAATCTGTGTCCTGCCAGGCTTGTCACCCCCTGTTAACTCACAAGATGAGCTGGGCCTGGGACTCACTGTGGCTGGGGAGAGTGCCGGACCGGGCAGTTGGGGCCCACTGCGTTCGGCCTAGAGGTTCAGCAGCAAAATGGAGGAATAGAGTCTGGGGACGGCGTTGAGTTCTGGGAGGCAACCTGTGGGAATAAAAGTTTTATAGCCTTCTTTGGTCCTGGGATAAGACAAGACCTTTCACTTAATGTTTTCGAGTATAGATTTTTACCAGCAGTCCCCAAGTGCAGTGATGGGCGGACGGCTCTGTGGGCTGTTCTTCAGGTTTTGTTTAGGCTACATTTTTACCGTTATCCTGTTCTTCCTCAGCCCCATTCGCTCTACAGACAATGAAGTTGAGGCTCTGAGAGGAACGTGTTCAAATGACACAGCCAGATGGTGACAGAGGGGACTTCTGACCTAGGCCACTGTAGACTTTTCTATGTTCCATCTCGTAATCACAGAGGAGACTGTTATTTTTCAGTTTAGAAACTTGATTTTATTTGTCTCCATATTTTTTTCTGCTATTTGTCCTTAGACCAGGAAATTCATATACGGATACTCCACCTGTAGTAGTTTCCTAGGGCTGTTGTAATCAGTTACCGCAAACTTGGTAACTTAAAACAAAAATCCATTCTCTCATATTCTGGAGGCTAGCAGTCCAAAATCAAGGTGTCATCGTGTTCCCTCTGAAACCTAGGGGAAAATCCTCCCTCTCTTTTTCCAGCTCATGGTAGCTCCAGGTGTTTTTGACTTAGGAGAGCATAACTCCTACCTCTTCATCTTTACATGACCCTCTTCCTTTTGTTTCCCTTCTTATGTCTGTGTCTCCTCCTCTTTGCTATAAGGACACGTGTCATAGGAGTCGGGGCCCACCTGGTTAATCCAGGGTGATCTCATCTTGAGACCCTTCATTAGTTGCATCTGCAAATATCTTTTTTCTAAACAGTCTTATTCACAGGTGCTGGCTCTAGGACTTGGACATGTCTTTTGGGGGACTGCAGTTTAACCCACGGTACCACTCTTAGGCTATCTTAATTTACATAGCACTTTACTCTCTTTATGGGAACCTTCTCATTTTCCCCTTTTTTCCCCATTTCAATCTATGTTTATTGCCCCTTTCTAGTCTCTGTGAGAAACATTAATTATTAGCACTTTTCCTGGAGCCTCTGTTCTGATAAGTTCAAGTCCCCTGTCTAGATTCTGGGTTAATTCCTTGAGGACAGGGACTGTATATTTTATCTTTGCAGCCTTCATGGATGGTGCTGGTAGGTATCTGATAAATGCTCGTTGAATAGATGAATGACTGTATGACAATTAGTAGAACTTTTCAAATATTTGTGATCCTATACTGTTCTCTAATGCAGTTACATCAAGCAACACCTTCAATATAGGGATCGACTCTTACTGGGAAAGACATTTGTCAGGTTATAAAATATAAGCTAAAACATAATTTAAAATGAATTATAAAATACTGATACCATGGGTACCCTAAAGGATAGAGGAAAAAGTTTAGTAGATGGAACTGGACATCTGTAGGGTCTTCATTAGACAGGATTTGACCTGTATTTTTAGCTCTATCATAGCATTTTGTGTGACCTTAGCTATATTTATTGAATGGCTACAAGTTCAATAGATATTGAAGTATTTAATTCTCAGAAAGATTGAGACTATTTGCAAAAAACTTAATATCTTGGGATAAATAAATAAATAAAGGCTCCTGTTTTGTGAATATGTGGGCTGATAGACTTTATGTAGCAGTAGGGAACTATTTAATCTTAAAAAAACATGAGAAAAGCCACATGTTTTTAAGATGTAATCACAATGGTGTGTTTTGTATAGATAACTCTTACTGCAATGCTGCATAGTTCACCAATCTTGTGGTTCAGTTAGACAAGATTCTCCTGAACTTACACTAATATAAACTGGTTAAAGTGGGTTAATAATGATTGCTTCAGGGAATATTTATTGAGTGGTAAAGATTCATTCTCAGCACCCATTTTTCAAATTAAAATATATTAGCTGCATAAAAACCCAGGTTTGGATTTGGTACAAACTGTTTGCTTTGTGACGCTGGAAACTTGGTACCATTTTTGACCATGAGTAGAAGACCCTGGAGCTTCCATATCCTTTTCTGGCAATAATGCTTAACACTAAAATGATGGTGTGTATGAATGAATGGTAAGTCTATGATTTTGCACTAGAACAATAAGCTTGCTGTTTTAGTTGCCTCCTTTTTACCCATCAGTGAAGGAAGGACTCCTGCCCTAGAGTTATAGGGATGGCTGACCACAACTCCAGACACTGGACAGATGAGATTAGCAGCAGTTTACGTGTCACATACTCTCATAGCTAGAGGAGAAGGACACCACATGCCATGCAGGGCTGCAAAGGTAGGCTTCATAGTATTAAGAGGGCAGAGCACCCCTGAGTCCCATAGGAGGATGAAGTTCTGTGGGTTGACAGGGAACTGAAACCACTGGTCAGGGATAAGCAGGAACTATACCTGTTCCCCTTGATAAGAAGGTTGGTTTGGAAAGGGACTTTATCTGTGGGAGCAGAGTGGAGAGTGGAACCTGTAATTAGGCTATTCCAGTCCCTCCTGGTTTCACCAAATGTCAAGGCAACACATAATATTGGGCCTTAATTTTTGCCCTTGTACCACACTTGTTACTTGTGATCCACAGCTTTTAATGTTTTGGGGTATAGAGATGTATTCATTTTGCATAAACATCAGAGACTCAGAAGGTGATTAATTTTTACTTGTAGTCTATAGACAGAATTCAGAAAGTGGCTTAAAGGTTATATTTTGCATATATACTACTACTTCTCTCAGCATTTAGCTTTGGATCCTTATAAAATCAGAAAATATAGCAATACTGAGGATACAAGAATTATATCTGACAATAATTATATCTTTGAGTTCATGGGTGATATGTTTTAAACTTACTGCAATTATGTCTTATTTTGTAACACAAGTGACTTTTTGCTCTGAGAATTTCTGTAATTGAATTTCTTTACATTGGTATTTTGGCAGCTCAAGCTTGCCATTTGGTGGCTTAGAGAAAAGACCTGCTGGTGGAGAAGCTCATGGAGAAGCTGTCACTTTGTATTTCTTACTAAGAAAGAATGTAACTACATGCTCTCATATGCAGTAAAATTATATACTTCCTCAATGCAATTTATTAATACATTTAAAATAATCTTTCCCATAATATATTAGATAGAACTCTAACTGAAGGACATTTAATATATATAAACAAAAATCTTACATCTTACTGTATGGTTTTTACCTTGTTCAATTTCAAGAACCCCAGCAACTTCCAGCAGTACCTTCTTAAGAATCAAGCTTTTCCACATTGAAAGCTACTAGACAGGATTTTCATCTACCCTAAGATATTTTAAATGCTTAAGTATAACATTTTAAGTATTTGCATAATATCTTGGATTTGTAGATTATTGACCAGTCAATCATGTTTACTATTTACCCCATACCATAGTGATCTTTCTGTGATGTAGGATTTATTTTCTTAATCAACTTAGATACAGTGAGTGCTTGACTGGAGGAGGTGTGGCTGGTATAAAGGCCCCGGCAAACATTGTATTGCCACTCTCAACCTCAGAAGACCCTAGGGCGCTGTTTACTTAACTGAATCGCATTAAAGAAATTTTCAAATTTTGGCTTCAGAAAGGGACTTTAGTGTCCTAATAGAACAAAAAAGAGTCCAGTCATTAGTTGAGTAGTTTGTGGCAAAGTGGTATAATCAAGGCCGATTATAATCAAGACGGGTTATGGTCCTGCAGGCAGGAGGAAAGAAGGATCAGACCGTGGTCAGGACATGGGTTTAGAAAGGTTTAAGTCAATTAAATTCATCTTCAGCTCTCAACTCAGACACCGCTGTCCCAGCGATACCTGTTCTACCCTCCTCCCACCCCGGGTGCCTTATTCTTCCTCTGCTCTGTCACGTTTCATTCCATCTCTTGCTTAAATGTGTTTCCCCTGATATACGATGAGCTTTGTGAGGGCAAAGACTGTAATTGTAGTATAGTTTACAGTTTTATCCTCATTCCTTATCACAGAGCCTTGCACATAAATATTTGCTGAACAGTGAATGGGGGGAGAAGCAAAGGGAGGCTTAAGCACCAGAGAATGTTCTCAGTGAGGTCCTACATACTCTCAGGCTTGCAGAGCTGGGGGTTCAGGTGAAGGCCATATTAGGCCTTAAAATGTCTGGAGCGATTATGTCAGGCCCTAATCCTTTGAGGGAAAACAATTTTATTTTCTTTACTGCTACATAATCACCACTTTGTTACCTATCCTCTTAGCACAGTACAAGTATACAACACAGTGTCATTAACTATCATCACCGTACTGTGCATTAGATCTCCAGAAATAATTCATCTTGCATAACTTAAACTTTGTATACTTTGACTACTATCGCCCCATTTCCCTTTCCCTGCAGCCCCTGCAAACAGCAAGGGTTCTCAATGGATATGAGTGAATTGCATAGCAAAAATTAAACTGTAGTAAATTCAGCTCTCTACTTGAACTAAACAGAAGAGCATGTGAAAGCTGTTTATTATAGAATCTCTTTAGACGGAACAGGTATGGATTTTCTGTTTCAAGAACTACTCTTTTTTAGCACATACACAATTTTATCTGTAATTTTCATCTTTCCTGTTAGGGAATTGTCTCTTGTTCCTAATAAATAAAATATCAGGAAAAATATATAGGATGTTTTAAAATTATTTTTTTACTTGAATTTTTTCTTATGGAAAATAAAGTATTAATTCATAAAATTTTATAGAGTAGAAACCTCAATTCAGATTACTTCTATGACATATTTAATTCCCTTTGAACTAATGTTTATAGCTAGAAATTCTAAATCATTGATTTTAATATTTATTGATTTGTATAATTAATAGAAAATTAATTTATTGATTTGTACACCTATTATATAAATTAATTATATAAATGAATATATGAAATAACAGTTTTTAAATGTCACAGAATTTTAAATATTGAATTATATAACTCTTGTGGTTAATTAGACAATACAAGTATAATGATAGATTGCAAAGAGATATGCTGTATAATAAGAAAATATAAAATGTTTTGACTTGTCTCTTTTATTCCTTTCCCATTTGGAAATAAAAACAAATATTTGTATGACTTTAGGTAAATTTTAATATGTAAATCCAAATAAATTACTTGAAGGACAGGTACACTTCATTCTATTATAATGGAAATAAGTTGTTATATAGATTAATTTGGACTAATTAGTCTTAATTAAAATCTCTAGAGCTGTGATGGAGTCTGATCAACTTAGCCAAAATCGTTCAACTCAGTCTAAATATGCATTTAGAAAATTCATTTATTCAGCTGTCATTGAGCATTTATATTAAGTATCAGATAGGTGATAGCTAGCTATAGATACAGATAGAGATATATATGTGCAAACATGAAGATAATGAAGACATGGTCTTTGCCCGCAAAGAGGGTGAAGGCTACGGTAAGCGAAGGGGAAGCGAACATAGACCAGTATGAGTGCCATAACAGAGGCGAACAAATGACCGTGACAACGTTGGCAACCAGTCCTGGCTAAATTTAGAGAAGGCTGGGTTATGAAGGCTTTCAGGCAGGAAATGAAAGGAAAGAAAATTGTAAGCAAAGTAAACAGTATGTACAGGACAGGATTCACTAAGGAGGACATAGGGGAAAAGTGTGGCGTTGCAGGTGGCTGGACACACTGAACGAATGAAGTGGAATAATAGCTGAGGCTGGGGGGAAGCTTGGGAATAAATTGGTAGAAGGGGCATTATTGCCAAGTTAAAGTATTAACGTGTAGAGAGTGGGCAGTATGTGGAGGCTTTTAAACAGGAGGATGACATTATCAGATTTTTAGCAAAGTAACCTTCAGAACGGTGTGGAGGAGGTAGAAGGTGAGAGGGTAGCCGGGAGACACAGGCAGCAGTGCAGGTGAGAGCAGGTGAGAGATGCCAGCAGGGAGACCACAACACTAGATGTGGGGATGGAGAAGGGCGAATTTGGACATTCCAGTGAATTCTCAACAAGAGATTATAAAGAGATGTTAAAGAAATTTAGTTTAAAATATTTGATTCTCTCTAGGGTGGTTAATATTTGGTTTGTTTTATAAAAGTTTGTGATACTTTCTAAGTCAAATTTTGTAGTATCAGTAGTTTGAATCCCAGCTTGGTTTAGTTTTGTCTGGTTCCAGATTAAACTCTTGGCACAGCCCTGAAAGCATCCCTGCGAGGAGACTTTAACATGATATATGATGGCTCCGGAGAGTCATATATGTCAACAGGACCTGGAACTTCATAGGTATATTTTGAGTTTAGTAAAGAATATGCCATAAATAATAATATAAATTTGTGAATCTTTTATGCCTGAGCATTGTTTATATGTATGTTTGCATGTAAAATACAAGCAGTGAAGTGCATTGGCATGATATAATAATTATGTTTTCCTATATATAAGTAAAAGAAAGAACCATAACTTACGGAGAAGCTATAAGGGAAAAGAAATATGGTGCATTTCCAAAGTGAACTAGCAAACTCCCACTCTGTTGCTAGTACTTGCTTTTGATCTTTTAAATTTATTTGATAGTATTTCTTCAGTCCATGAGGGTGAAGTTGCTGTAGTAAATTGACTTAAAATCTTCAGCAGAATAGAAAGCAAGAATGTAGAGGAAGAGGTCATAGGGATAGCAATGAAATTTCACATACCTTGAAAACAGTCCTAGCCAAGGGGCTGTCCTAATTCATTTAATTTTTCATCAGGATGCAGAACCTCCTTCAGAAGAAACAATGAGCCATTATGGGAGAGTTGTATTCTCAATTCCAAGTTCATCATTCTTTCTTAGGATCCTCCGAAAAGGCACCCTAAAAGCTCAAGTAGTTACTATTATCCAATCTCTCTCTGCCCAAACTTACTGCATTAATGAATTAAGGATACAATATGAATGGAGGTCAGGATGAACAACTGTTTCTAAATTGTTTCTGTAGTTCCAGAAATCATTCATCAACTGCCCACCCTCATCATTGCTAAGTTGCTGTGTCACTAAAGATGATCTCCTTTTGTTATTTGTTCCATAACACCTGTAACTTCTTTTCTTTCACTTTTACCTGTTGAATGATGGTCTCTTCTACTAGACTGTCAGAGACTATATCCACTTTGTTGTTGGGTATATCCAGATTAACACAGTGACCAGCCCCAAGCTAATGCACATTAAACATGTCTCAAAGGAAAGGGAAGGGTAAGTTGGGAGGGAAAGAGAAAAGAAGGGAAGCTCGCCTTTGAGAATACAGAACAGGGTAAAATCTCATCACTTCAATTAAGTTGGCAAATGTAATACTGACAGTATTCTTAATATGTGAAAAACATTGTAATGATACATTTTCAGAACAGTGGTTGTCACAATAAATATTTATTTTTGTTGAATATTCTCAGACTTGCTCCTCATCCATTCAGTAAGCCATAGACAGAAAGACTTTATTTTGTAGGCAAAATTAGTGATTGAAAATATAGAGGAGTTATGGGCATAACTCAGGAAGAACTTGGCTCAATTCTTGATGTGTCCCTTGCCTCACTTTGCAGCCATATATTGCCTAGGATTTGCACACATGTTATCCTGAATGGGACTCTTGAGAGAGAAAGATGAGTTTTATAAAATGTACTTCTGGTTCAATTTCAAGGATTATTTAAACCTACTTAAGATGTTATACAAATTCCTATAGGGTTTTTCTCCCCCTTACAAACTTTTGTCTCATGGGCAGAGTTCTCATTTTCCTTCCATTTTATGAGATTTAAGAGAAGTGTATGTGTTAAAAAATTATGAACAAAGACTTCACTGAACATATCTATCTTCTAAAAATCTGATTAGTTTTCTAATTTGAGAGGCACATTATTTACATGATATTTTTCTACACTTACAAATAACTTTCTTATAGTAGGTTTTGCAGTCACTAAATAGACGAAAACCGTCAGACATAGCAGATTCCGTAGAAATTTCTCACATTACTCAGCATTTAAAAAAAAAAAAGAAATTCAGACTTCTTTAAACAGCCATTAGTCACAAGCTATAATTTGCATATTTGGTTCACATTCAATGAGTGCATTATTTGACATTGCTTTCCAGAGACAAAAGCAATAGTAAAGTGCAACATTTAGAGTCTTAATAAGACTTGTGCTCTCACAGTGCCAGAAAATCTTTTTGCTGTAAATATGTTCACTGTAACTATGAATTGACATTGCTCAGTAGAGTGCAAAGCCCAATTCACAAATATTTTGATGGTTAGGCCCTAGGAAGAAATAGCACCTGTTCGGATGCTGCATACAGAACCCAAATAAACAGCAGTCACTGCGCTACTAGAAGATGGCTTAACTGTTTTTATTTTTTAACCAAAAGTGATAGGGAGGCTTAAAATTCTACACACCAGATTTGTTGGAAAGCTGATTCAGTTGAATTCCCAGCCAAAAAGAAAGCAGGAAAATGACACTTATTAGGTTGAGGACATGAAGGGAAAGAGGAAAAGTGACAGAATAATAGCTAGATTGGCAGAGAAGAGCTAACGAGTCCCAGCTGTATTTAAAAGAAAGCTTTAAGATTTTTTAGGCATGAGCAGTAATAGAATGAAGGAGATTGTAATAATTGTTCTAACAGACATACCAAATGAAATACATTTGTTGTTCAGTGGGGACTCTGGAATATGCTACTGAATACCTTTAGCTCATCTTATAAATTGTAACTAAAATACACGCCTTACCCCCTCATAGATAACTTGCATGGATATGAGCTGCATTGATTGGAAGTTCAGTTACTACATGTATGACCTTTATTAAATAGAACATTTGAACTAATTTCATTCTTTGTGCAAGTTTTTGGAAAAGTAAAAATGGAAATCTAACCTAAAAAATTGTCCACTTTGTAAAGCAAGGGCTGAATAAACCAGGAATTTTGATGCGGAAATTCCAGGTGCTTTCTGACATTGAAGATGCTTCAGCTCAGGAGACTTTACATTGAATGCCTGTTTACGTATGCACAGGTTCTCTTCTAGAAATAAACCCTATGTTAACACACTATTTATATTACATTTAATTTATTTGTAAAGTTCCTAATGTCATGGAAATAGCATAAGCTTAATGTGAACTGTAATTTTTCTCACTAGTTCACACTATCATGACTGCTAATCTTAGTTATTTTTTAACAATGTAACATGTCCACAATTCCTTTTAAAGAGCTTTAAAATTTATATATATATATACACTAATTGTAATTTTTCTCCACATTTTTTTTGGTTTCTTTTTTCATGCTGATGATTGGAAATTATTAGAGGTGACCTCAGTTACTGATTTTGGGTCTTGACTGTTGTTAGATACAGTTGAAAAGCATTTTCCTCCTCAACCTAATGCATAGGGACTTTGTAGACCACTTCATGTATTCTGCTTGAAAATTATAAAACTTTATTTAAAAAATTTAAAAATTGCCTTTTCCTGTTTATTAACTGTTGAAGTAAAGCCTAAATGTAGGTTAATGTATATACTTGAATTCATTTTTTGTTACCTCAGAGAATATACAATGTTGTGCTATGAGCAGATGGTATTACATGGCTGTCATTATATCAACATACGATCACATGTTGTTTTTCCATTTGGAGGTAATGTCTTTTGTTGCAAACATTTGAAAGATGGCTCTCTGAGTTCAGGTATGGAGTCTAAAACCACAGAATGAAGTGGAACTAGGTGGTTCAGAGATCGTATTTCTCTGAGCTATCCAACCAGACTTAGTAATAAGCAAATTATTAACAAACAGGGCAATGAAGGTAGATCAGACTAGATGTAATTATGATTATTCAGATAAAGACTGGGCTGAAAGTTTCATATTGCTATTTAATATCATAAATCGAATTGTGGAAATGCTTAAAATATTTAATAGAACAAAAAGTATCCTTGTTTAACTTAGAACCATTCAGAGAAACTGATTTGCATAATTTTATTTAGTGTTGTCCATTCATTAAAAGATGGTCCCCAAAGACCTGTTGAATAGTAAATAAATGAGGTGAATAATCCTGTCATGTAAATGATTAAATAAATGTTGTTAACCTAGTTTGAATTATGAATTTGAAATTTTATTGCACTAGTCAGAATAGCCTCACTGTTTTAACCAGCAATTCCCCCAAATGCAGTCTTTTATAAAAAATGTGTGTTTCTTGTTGCTGTCGCATCCAGTGTGGAGATGGAGGTGTGGGTGACAGCGTCGCTCGGTCCATTCATTCATGGATCCAGGTTCCTTTCATTGCGTTTCTGGGCTAACATCCCTTTAAGGACCTTGTCTTCCTTTCTTATCAATAATGGAAAAGAGAGAAATCACAGAGGATTTGCATGGAGGGCTGAAAGCTGTCCAGGTTACTTCTGCCCACGCTCCACTGTGTGCCCAAGAAAAAAGGAAACAGTTTAGTGAATACATAGCATTCTCTTCCAGAAACATTTCCTGAGAAAACATTTTGTATTTCATAATTTTCACTCATTAAAACTGAGCCATGCCACTCGTAATCTATATTACTTAGGTTTTACTACTTGGATTAGGTAATTACTTAGCAGAAGTGTTGAAGCAATTTGCAATTCTATGATCATCAACACAGACCAATTTCACATGGGTTCTTAGCTGAAGGGTCAGGAAATCCCCATGAATTATTTATTTTACTTCTATAATTAGAAATGACTCTGGTGTATTGCAATAGATCAGAACCAGAAACTGGCAGGATTTGATGAGCAGAGACACAGGTGGCTTCTCATAATGAACCCGATATGAGGAATTTGGAGCCGTTTAAAGAGCTGAGCTGGCGTCCAGGTGTTCTTGTTCCCAAAGTCAGACTTCGTTACCTGCCAAAGAAATAAAGCCTCATTCATCAGGAAACACCTTTAGCCATTTATGCTGTTCAGGCTTCCAGAGGCTCCTGTGCAGCACTCGCAGCAGAATTTCCTGCTGAGGGGAAATGGTTGATCTTCTGCAATTAGTCTGCTTCAATTTCCCCATTGCTTCTCTTCTGTGTGTTGCGAGCCCACCTCTCTTTCACCCCCAGTTCCTTCATATCCCATCTTGCATATCCTCTCATCATGTAAAACAATAACTCTGGAAAACTGATTGCGACACGGCGGCAGCAAAGGCCGCAGTCTCTGGTGGGAACAATTTTGGGCTGATGAACTGGCCCCTTAACGTCTGCCACTGATGTAATAACACTGTACATATCTCTAAACATGCTCCCAAATCCAGATACAGCTAAGTGTTGGGTTGCATTTCATTTACCAAGTAGGGTAGCTTTTGTCGTAGGCTGGGATGCCCAGGAAACAGGGCTCGAGTGAGAAGCTTACCTGCCAGCACTTTACCGAGGAGTGCAGGCCCTGAGAAGCAGAAGTGAGGGAAAGGAGGCAAGGCAGGAAGAATGGAAGACAGGTGTGAGTAAATACAAGGCGTTCCACTTTGCACCTGGCTACAGATTTCTAACGAGCTCTCCAAAGTTTGCTCAGTTTCATAGGACCCCATCGGAGACAACGTGTAAACTACTTCACGTCAGACTACTCTCAGGGAGAGGAAAAGAGAAGAATTTATCCACTGTCTCACTCCTGTTAAAATCAGTTAAAATTCCTATGGGCCAAAGTTCACCTTCCTCCTACCCCAGAGAGGAGGGTATTAGTTCTTCTGTCTTTACGGGTTGTGTCACTTGCATCCCCAAGCAGCTGCCAGGATTCCAGTTCCCCACAGTCTTGTCGGGCCAGGGCCTCGGACAGCGCCTCGCAGGGCATCAGCTGCTGTCGTAGAGGTCTGGCTCGGGACCTCAGAAGCTGCTGCTGCTGCTGAGGCTGCTGTGGCCGGGAAGCAATGGCTGAATAGGGCTGGGGGAAGGGCACATAAATGGATTCTTTCCATCTGATTCTCTTTAGCCATACCCATTCTGATGTCTATACTAGTCCACCTTATTTTAAAGTGGTCTCCTTGACTCCAGACATTCCTCACTGCAATCCAAATGCCAAGTGCATTGAATTTACATTTTGTTTAGAGAGACAAACAAAAGTCAAGTAAAGAAATAAATATGATGATTTCAGGGAGCAATAGTGCCAGGTAGGAAATAAAACAGAGGAATGTATAGTAATTGTAGGTGTTCTGAGAATCCACCCAGCTTGGCACTTAATGGGCAAAAACTACATGTTTCCCTTGAGACCAGGAACAAGACAGTGATGTCCATTTTTACCTCTCTTATTCAACATAGCACTGGAAGTCCTAGCCACAGATTCAGACAAAAAGAAATAAAAGGTACCCAAATTGGAAAGGAAGAAGTAAAACTGTCACTATTTGCAGATGACATGACACTGTGTATAAAGAACTCTAAAGAGTCCACCAAAAAACTACTAGAACTGATAAATGAGTTCGGTAAATTAGCAGGATACAAAAGAAATACCCAGAAGTCAGCTGCATTTTTAAACACTAATAATGAACGATCAGAAAGGAAAACTAAGAAAACAGTCCCATTCACAATCGCTTCACAAAGAATAAAATACCAAGGAATAAATTTAACCAAGGATGTAGAAAACCAGTACTCACATAATTACACGACACTGAAGGATGAAACTGAAGAGGATACAAATGACTGGAAACATATATTCTGTTCATGGATAGAAAGAATTAACATCACTAATGCAATCTATAGATTCAACACAATTCCTATCAAGATACCAATGGCATATTTTACAGAACTAGAACAAACGTTCAAAAAATTTATCTGGACCCACAAAAGACCCCAATTAGCCACAGCAACCTTGAGAAAGAAAAACAAAGTTGGAGGAATCACGCTATCTGACATCAAACTATACTATAAGACCTAGTAGTCAAAGCAGCTGGCCTAAAAGCAGACCTATAGATCAGTGATTTTCAACGTGTGTGCCGTAAGAATTTTTAAAACATGCAGTCAATACCTGACTGTTTAGTCAGCGGCACTGACCTCTTTTCTCTTGGATTGTCAAATAAACAATGACAACAACCAATACAACAATTGCCATCCAGTATAAGTGAATCAAAATTATACCCACTTTTTTGTCAGATCGGCAAACAATATATTTTTTGTGCATTGCAGAATTTCAGTAATTAATTTATGTGTGCCATTAGATGAAAAAGGTAAAAAATTACTGGTATAGATCAATGAAACAGAATAGAGTGAGTTTATGGTCAATTAATATTTGACAAAGAGGCAAAAACATACATGGTTTTGGGAAAATTGGATAAATATGTGCAAAAAAAATGAAACTAGATCACCTTCTTACACCATATATAAGAACAAGCTCAAAATGGATTAAAGACTTAAATATTAGACTTGATACCATAAAAATTCTAGAAGAAAACATAGGCAGTAAAATTTCAGACATTTCGCACAGCAATACTTTTTCTAAAAATCTCCTTGGGCAAGGGAAACGAAAGAAAACATGAACAAATGAGACAAGATCAAACTAAAGAGTTTTTGCACAGCAAAGGAAACCATCAACAAAATGAAAAGACAATCCAGTCAGTGGGAGAACATACGAGGAGGGACCCAAAGAAAACTGGAATTATCTTCTGGAGGGCGGACCCCTTACAATATGGATTTTCCCCACTAGGTGAGTGTTCCAGGAACCCATCTGTTATCAGTGTGCCAGCTGGTGGTGTTTTGAGAGGCTGTGTTCAGTTTCAGTGAATTTGTTTTTGAAGACTCGTTCAATACATTTGCCCATTTCATGATGGCTGATTTACGAGCGCACCTGCCCACACTGTGCTGCGTGTTCTGCAGTTTTTGAACAAAAAGAGCATTACCCACATGCCCCACCCTGCCTAGTCACCTGATCTCGCACCAAGTAACCTTTTTTTGTTTCCCCGGATGAAAAAGTCCTCAAAGGGAAACATTTTGGCGATGTGGAAGAGGGGAAACAAAAATGGCAGAAACACTGAAAGGTATCAAAATCAATGAGTTCAAAAACTGTTTTGAGCAGTGGAAAAAATGCCTCGATAGGTTTATCGCATCAAATGGAGAGTACTTTGAAGGTGACTGAAGTTTAAACATGGAAGAATAACTACACAACTTTTTATAAATAAATTATATTTTTTGATTCCCCCCTTGTATTCACCAATAATGCATCTAACAAGGGGTTAAAATGTAAAATTTATAAAGAACTTATAAAACTCAACACCAAAAAAAAATTAAATTAAAAAATAGGTTAAGGACCTGAATAGACACTCCTCCAAAGGGGACACATAGATGGACAATAGATTAATGAAAAGATGTTCATCGTCACTAATCAGCAGAGAGATGCGAGTTAAAACCACAGTGAGGTATCACCTCACACTGATCAGAATGGCTATCATGAATAAATCAACAAGCAACAAGCGTTGAAGAGTATGTGGAGGAAAGGGAACCCTGTGCACTCTTCGTGGGAATGCAGACTGGTGCAGTGGAAAGCAGTATGGAGTTGCCTGAAAAAATTAAAAATGGCCCCTGGCTGGGTAGCTCAGTTGGTTAGAGAGTGGTCCTGATATGCCAAGGTTGCAGGTTAGATCCCTGGTTAGGACACATATAAGAATCAACCAATGAATGTATCAACAAGTAGAACAACAAATCGAAGTTTCTCTGTCTCTGTCCCTTTCCTTTCCTTTCCTTTCTCTCTCTCTAAAATCAGTAAATAAAATTAAAAAAAAATTAACAATGATTCTGCCTTATGACCCAGCTATTCCACTTCTGAGACTATATCAGAAGAAACCCGAAATACTAATTTTAAAGAATATATGCACCCCTAGTGTTATTTGTAACAGCTAACATTTGGCAGAAGCACAAGTGTCCAACAGTAGATGATTGGATAAAAAAAATGGTACATTTACACAATGCAATACTACTTGGCTGTAAAAAAGGTGAAACCTTACCTTTTGCGACAGCATGGATGGATCTGGAGAGTATTATGCTAAGTGAAATAAGCCAGTCAGAGAGTCAGAGAAAGACAAATACCATATGGTTTCACTCATATGTGGAATCTAATGAACAAACTAATAAACAAATAAAAAATGTAAATGAGAGTTTTATAAATGAAGTCCAACATCTTTTCCAGATTCAGTATAGTAAAATGTTAATACTAATGTATCAATAGTAACTAAAATATTGTATTTGTTTTTGTTTTTTGGAATTGTTTAAGGAAATAAACCATAACTTCTAGAATGTAAGTGTGGAAAAGAAATACTTTATTATATAAAACAAAGAAAATTTTTGGCTTTCAAAATTTAGAGTGCAGGAAATCACTATGCCTGTATAGAAATATAAATTCCCTCATTTCTTCCCCCAAAATTGAGATTCAGTGTCAAGAGTTTGGTAAGCTAATATTTAAATAATCAATGCAGGTAATTCTATAATAGGTATAATATAGTATTACTTGATGTAGATATTTAGGGGTAAAAAAATAATTGACTTACTAGATTATAAGGCAAATCAGTTACAAGAACTAATTTGCTTTTCTATCAGCTGGAACAATATTGTTACTGTCAGTAATTCTTTGTTTTGGAGGGCTGTCCTGTGATGGTAGGATGTCTAGCAGAGTCCGTGGCCTTCAACTACCACAGGCCAGTAGAACTCTGTAGTCATGAGAATCTGTATTTCCAGAAATTTTCAAATGTATCTGGGGTCAAGACTGCTCTGGTTGAGAACCACTGAGCTAGAATGTGTTCAAGTTGAAGTTCATGTAAAAAAGGTGAAATACGTAAAATATTATAGATATTTCTTGTATAAAATTTCCAGAGTCTAGTAATATTCAAATTCATTAAAGATATATTGTAATGAAAGGTAATATGCCAGTTATGGAATATGCAACATGGTAGAGGGATTTGGGGGTATGCTTATTTAAAACTTTATTTTTTGAGTTTGAAAAAAGAGCGAGTGAATCTTAATGAGAATTTTTAGTTCTTTCCTCACTTACAGGTCAGGTCGACAGGTCACTGGTTGTCCCTCGGGGTCAGTGATTGGGTCACACAGCTCTTCCTGCTGACCTCCAGCTCACTGACTCTCTGTTGGACCAACAATAAACCACTCTTCTAGTAATTAGAGCAAATGTGCTAAATTGTGCAGATGGATGGAGGTTGGTAGCAAGAGAACTTTTAGGTGGTGGTGGCTTATCCATGATAAGGGCAAAATTAGGTATAAAATATTATGTAAAAGTCTCCTCTGCTTTTCTTTACTTTCTGTTTAAAGACAGTTTGGCTTCTATATCCTTAAAATTGAATAATATAAAGTTGTCATAATATTTATTATTTTGGGTTAATTATGGCCAATTTCCAAGAAAATTTTACTTTCTCCTAACAGTTTGCTCTGTTTATAAACATATCTTAAAATTTTTGTTTGACTTCATTTTGCTAATTCAAATATTACTAAAAATGAACCAAAGAGATGTTTTTTTCCTTCTCTTTAACTTTGATATATGCTCAATTTTTAGGGACCTGTGATATGAGCAGTGGCATTATATTTTTCTTAGACCTTTACTATTCATGCATCTTGACTATAAGCAAACCAAAGAAATATAAATTTTTTATAATAGAACATATGTTAGAAAAAAGCGACATGGATTTTGGTATACATGTTTAAACTGCAGTCATGGTTTTATTACACCATTCCTAGTTAAACATGATGCCTTTTATAGTTTTTCTATTTATAGATTCTAAGAGAAATTGGTTACATGTTTATAACCAATTTCTTTTAGAATACAGAAAGTAACAATATTTGGTAATTAAATTAAATTTTCCTTACTTTGCACTTTAACTTCTTTGAAAGTGCATAATATAATTTTAAACTTTTTTGACATGTTTTGGTAATCAATTTTTTTCCTA
The DNA here is from genome assembly GCA_004026545.1 of Mormoops blainvillei. NCBI lineage: Eukaryota > Metazoa > Chordata > Mammalia > Chiroptera > Mormoopidae > Mormoops > Mormoops blainvillei. The sequence continues at coordinate 22,683 of PVJD01002966.1, read as the reverse complement.
ACTTGCAACCAATCTCTTTGTTCTGATTGCCTTGTTATTTATGAGATTATTCTGTTTGTTCCAGATGCCTATAAGCCTACTTGAATATATATGTGTGTGTGTATGTATACACACACACATGTATTTATATTTTTAATCCTTAGCTGAGGACATTTCTTTTATTGCTTTTAGAGAGAGAGCAAGGGAGAGAGGAAGGGGGAGAGAGAAATGTCAATGTGAGAGAGAGGCATTGATTGGTTGCCTCCCTACTGCACCAGGACTGGGGGTCCGCTATCAGACTAGGGGTCGAATCTGCAACCTAGATATGTGCCCTGACTGGGAATAAAACCTGCAACCTTTCAGTTATGGGATGACGCTCCTACCAACTGAGCCACACCAGCCAGGGCATTACTTGCAAATTTTTGACCCTCTTAGTTAGTTCATGAATATTTCTTCTGTGCCTGAGGATTCCACTCCTCCATTTCCAGTCTGGCAGGAAGCATTCCCAATGTTGCTCATACACCAAACCCACTGTCATTCTCACCCCAAATCCAGAACCCTGTCTTGTGAGGTTAGAGTACCTAAGATTGGGGCCTTTTTCTGACTGTTTTCTTTACAATTAATGCTTTCCATAATTCTTTCTCTTTTAATCATCTGTTCTGTACTGCATGTCCTGCTTCATACTACCCAGTTACTTATCTGTTAGCCCATGTAGTCACTCGGCAGGAAGCCTGCGAGGAAGAGCAGAGGAGGCGTAGACCGAACAAAGGACAGTAGGAAGCTGCTGAGGGCGAGAGGAGTGGGAGTGGAGGGTCCATCTCGTGTCCTCTCGCGGGTCTCTGTTATGAAGAAGAGTGAGAACCGACTCATGTAATGTACTTCTTTATTTCCATAAAAAATGTCACCAGAATTGCCACTATCAGCATTGGGAACATTTGGTTGGGTTGTAGTAAGAGCCATTTGAGTAATACATTCTACTGAGCTTGTGACAGTAATTTTAGATTTAATTAAAGCCTTATGTACTGGAGAATACTTTTTATGATATTCTTGACATTTTCTTTTTTCATCCATTATATATCTTATATTCAGTTGGCCAAAAAGTTCATTTGGTTTTTTTCCATAAGAGGGCTCTAATAGCACTTAGTTTTCTTTAACTTCATTCAAAACAATTTTGTTTGATTGTGTTGTGACAGCTGTCATATCGGCGTGCATTAAAAAAAAAAACCATCAGAATTGGTGAATTTTTGTGTAGCCATTTTAATATTGAAGATGGAAGAAAATAAGCAATGTTTTTGGCATATGGTGCTTTATTATTTCAAGAAAGGTAAAAACGAAACTAAAATGTAAAAAAAAAAAAATTGCATAGTATATGGAGAAGGTGCCATGACTGATTGACTGTGTCAAAAGTGATTTGTGAGATTTTGTGCTAGAGATATCTCGCTGGATGATGCTCCACGGTTGGGTAGACCAGCTGAAGTTGATAGTGATCAAATCAAGACATTAATTGAGAATAATCAACGTCATACCATTGGGAGATAGTTGATATATTCAAGATATCTGAATCAATAAAATTATTGGTGAAAATAAAAAATGTGTCTTATTTTACAGAAAAAACTAAGAAGACTTTTTGGCCAACCCAATATTTCCTTTTATTTTGTTCCTACTCACGATCGTCTGTATTTTAGACTATAATGAGAAATTTTATTATGAGCTAATAGACATTTTTACTTGATATTTAGTAACCTTGGAAGCCGGATTTTATGGATTGTTCCACTTACTGCAAAGTTGCTTTTTTTTTCTTTCAGCTTTATTGAGTAATAATTGACAAATAAAATTGTAAGATATTTAAAGTGTACACCATGATGATTTGATATATTTATGCATTGTGAAAGAATTCCTCCTGTTTAGCAAATTAATACAACCAACCATGGAGTTGCTTTTAATCACATAATAAGATATGGTAGATTCATGCAAGTGTCATTGGTAGGCAAAGTTTTGTTAATCAGTGAAGCAGTATTTGGGTGTTTTAAGAAACTCCTGTGTTAATATTGGATGTTTATAGGGAGAGCAACTATGTCACTAAGGACAGGTACGGCAAGGAAAGTTTTCACCGTATAGCCATTTATTCCTTTTAAATTTCGAACCAGGCGACTATATTGCCTATTAAAAAACAGTGTTAAAACTTCAGAACTCAGAGTATTCTCTTTAGAATTCCGAAACCCGTTTCCGGTGAAGCCTTCCATGAATCACTGAAGCACAACACCATGCACCTCTCTCCATCCACTGATTATAATAAATTCCAGCATTGTCTATATCTCTGTCTCCTGTATAGACAGTTTTGATGGAAAGTTCAAGGCTCATTCTTCATTTCACTCCTGGGGCTCAGATTTGCTCCTAGAATACTGTAAATACTTAAATAGGTATTTGTTTAATGAGTGAATAAACTTGGTTGACTGCTTTTATGTTTATTTCTTCCTGACCTTGTTATCATTGTGCTGTGTATTCAACATATTCTGAGTAAAAGACTATACATTATAGCAGGATGCAACTTTTTGATAGTATTTTCTAGAAAGTTTTGGTGGGGAGAATTGGAAGCATCATTGAGAAAATGCTTTATGTTTTTTCTTTAAATTAACTTTAAAACATTGCCATTCATAGGAAAGTACACAGATTGGTAAATAACAAGGATGGTTCCCCCTGCCCCACCTCCTCCTCCCTTGAAACCAACTTTAAAGCATTTCAATAACCTAAAACGTCAAGCTATTTTTTCTCGTTTTTTTTTTTTATTTAAATGGTTATGACTTTTCATAGGCTGGATATTGCAAAGCATTTAAAAGAGAATATATGCATTGAACAAAGTGAAAGAACACATTTTATAGGTGCATGCAGGGGAAAGTGGTGCACAATTTAATTTATTTTTTTCTTGAGTCCAACAGGTGGTTTGTCAACATCCACATAATTTTCTATAGCGGTGTTGAGAGGTTTTAGCACGGCAGATGATGGCCTGTCGGTTACATGCGCACCTTTGATTGTGTGTGCCTGGGTGTCGGACATGGTTCTCCGCACACCGCTCAGCACAGGTGCTGCGGGGCCGCGGGCGTAGTATCAGCAGGTCAGTTTCTCCTGTCAGCCACCGCTCCTCCTGTATAAGAACAGGTAGCCGTACCTGTAAAGGGTGTATTTTTTAATATACTAGATGGTTGTTTTGTTACCAATAGCCTTCAAAATTCTTGTAAGACAGGATTGGTGATTTTAAAATAAATATGAAATAAATGGTTTTATTTTGCTTCAGCTGTTTATAACTGAGAATATACATCAAGAGTGGCAAGAGTATTAAAATGCATTTCAATTTATTGCCACCTTTCTTTAGGAAAGTTAAAACATATTGTGTATATTGTCTTCAAGGTTCCCTTGAGGAGTTATGAAATAGTACAGGTGACTGTACTGGGGGACCCCCACAGGAAGCACCAGAACTTATTTTGTTGACTAAATTATGGAACAGCTTGACTCTCTGCACCAGACTCTGGAGGTCATCTGCCAAGGATGGTTTCCTATGCAGAGTTAATTGAAAATTGTTATGGTCTTACTGGAGTATGCTCTTTGGATTTTAGTTGTCTTAACTCATGTTTATAAATTGAGACTTGATCTTGAAGATAGGAGATTTTTAAAAAACCCCAGTAATTTCTTTGAGTCAAAATTGTTTTGTGCACTTTTGTCCCCATTTCTTCACCAACTGAGCATGTGCATAATACACAGCTCCACTGTTCTGGTCACTTGACCCTTCCTGGGAATGCCTTTTAAGTTCTTCAGCTTCAGAAGCTCTGCGTACGGCACTTGACTGTCATCTAAAAACTAGGTGTATGATCTTGACCTAGCTCTTGTATACTTGTTTGCTATGATGCTTGTGCTTATGTTTTTGTCAAACTTAGGTTGAAATGAAAAAGGTGCTCCAGGTGTTATTACAGGTAGCTAGAATCTACGTGCAAATTCACATAAAGTTAGAACAGTAGCTCTTGACTTTTGTTAGGTCACAGACTCTTTTGAGAATCTAGTGAAAGCTATGGTATCTGTACACAGAAAAAAGTACATATGCAAAACTTTTTGCATGTCATTTTAGAAGGTTAAAAGACTCACCGGAGTGCAAGGACGGACCTTTTATCTGTGGTTCACTGGCAACAAGACCTGGATGAAATGAGTGAATTTTTGTGTTGTTTCATTTTATTTTCTCGTTTCTTTGTGATTTACAGTCAAAATCCTACATTATCCCTTTTTCCCATACCCTTACCCTCTTAAATCCCCAACCAGGCTCTAGTTTTTGTATCTCAACAGATCACTTTGCTTTGTAGTTGATGTAATACCAACATAGTATATATTTGGGGAAATTCCAAAAGGAATTGTCAGTGATGACAAATTTAGTTAGGAAGCCAGATTTAAAATCACTTACAGATGAATACTCCTCATTGCTTGCTGTTTGACCACGATGAATTAAACATTTTTAACTAGCTAATTTTGCTAGAATATGACATAGAGCTTTCTGTGGAACTCCTCAGTGTTCACAAAGCACACCAGCAGGCATGTAAAAAAACAAGCGAGCTTTCAGTATTTTAGTTGTCCTCATTCTAGTGCAGAGAGGCCTACTTCAAAAACTGGGTCTCAAAGGTCCTTAGCTTTTATCTAGAACAGACAACGTGCTTGAGAAAGTTCCTTTAGTTTTTTGTTTCAGTTGACATTGACACACTAGGTCAGACTTGTCCCAAAGCACCATGTCTAACTGGCTTCCTTTATGGGTTTCTAATTGGGATTCTTTCTCAGGAGGGTCAAATTAGAGCTCCTGCGACTGGAGCCACAGCATTGGTAGTTGACAGCATCAGCTCAATTCTGCCTCTTGAGACATGTAAGACGGCCACTTAGAGTTTGTTCCTACAGACTTTTGACAAATGGTCCTACTCTGACTGTGCACCTAATAGACATTTTTTTGTTTTTCTTCTGGATCAGTGCCAAAAGCATGGTTTTCCCTCTTATTCCTGCTTTGTTCTCTGCTTTGCCTTTTGTTGCCATGATTCAGCTTGTTCAAAAGCATTTGCTGACTTTATTGCTTATGTATCATCATATCTAGCATGCTTACATAATAGTGCCTGGCTTAACTTTTATTAACCTTTTAGGAAAATTTCTTCTGCTTGAGTGAACAAAATTAAACTTTGGACACCTGCATTGTCTGTTGGTCTGTTGATGAAGATCGTGTGTGGGAGATTAGGTGGTGGTAATTTGAATATTGAATGTTATTACAACCGAAATTAATTGATCAGCAGTGACAGGGTGGGAGCTAAGACTCCTTCAAAAGATTTATCGATTCATTGATTATCTATCATGTACCAAGACTTTTAAAGATATATGTTTAATGGATTAAGTTCAACCCTATTTTTATAGCATTTTGGAACACGGATTTTCTATTCTTCTCTGGATAACTTTGAAAGAGGAAGATTTTACGAAGAGTTTAAGTTGCCTCATACATCTGAGATCAGTTACTGGAATTTAAGTACCTTACAGTGTCCTTTTAGAATCCAATTGTTTTAAAGCCTGAGAAGTAATTTATGACTGTGAAAATCAGAGTGATAAATTGGAGACCAAAGTATGTGTTTCTTTTTCCCAACAGCCTGAGGGATAACAGGGGAGGTCAGACAACTTAAGTCTGTTTCTCTTTTTTGGGCCCTGTAGTGTTCTTGCAGAAGAAGGAGCAGGATTGTTTCTGAACAGTGGAAGCAAGAGTGCCAAGTGACTCTTATCGTTAAGTACCGTAAAGTTGGATTAGCATTATGCTCCCTTGACCGGAGTTGCTTAAAAAGGGAAAATTTAACATTATGAATATACTTAACACCATAAACATCTTCCCTGCCTTGCTTTGAAATACTTTGAGTGATATCAGAGCTGACTTGGTGCTCAGAAAGATCTAAGCATATGGAGGAAAAACAGAGACTAAGAGAGGGTATAACAGGATCATCTTTTCCCTCTATTGCTAAAGATACATTTGCCAGGCCCTTCTCCCTTGTCCATTAAAGAAAGAAGACAGGGCATTTAAACATTAGAAAGGATTTCTCCTGATTGAAATCTCAAGAGTAGGGCAGTTAAATTAAAAGAGGAGAAACTTTCTATATGCTTTGCTTCAGTAGAGACACCACCTTGGGCTTCTAATGCCTCAGGGAAGATGTTTTTTATTTTCTGCTGGTGATTTCAATTTCCCATTGCTTATTTGCATCTGCTTATTGATGACAATCCTGAATGTTTTCTTTCCCACTTACATTCTCAAGTGTTTTTGTGTTGTTGCTGATGAACGAACCACCTCAGGTATAGAAATGAACAGCTGTCTTGCCAATGTCTCCATTAAGTCCACATATGCCCCACAATCATGACCCCACAGTTATACCTACATAGTCCTTTACCTTTTTCAGACCCATCATTCTCAGCAGTACCTTCTATTCCTGGGCTTTGGAAAAAACTAGAATGCATATTTGTGCATGTGTGTGAGAGAAAAGGGGAGACAGAGACAGAGAGACAGCGAAGGAGGGAGGGAGGAGGGAGAGGGGGGAGAGAGATTTTGAGGAACAAACTAGATAAACCATAGCAGTTGGGTTAGGGCTGTAATTGCACAGAAAGTACAAACGCGATTAACAGAAATTTAGGGAGAATTCTTAAGTGGTGAAGGACCTCAAGAACTGATCTTAGGTAATATTGTACACAAGCTGTATAGGACAGATGGTTGTTTCTGTCTGTGCTGTGTTCTTAAAGATTCCTATATGTAGAAATTCCACCATCTCTCTGGTAGCCTTTCATTGCCACCCACACATAAAATATATTTAACCTAGGGTTAATTTATATCATGATGACTGACAAAATCCCTGCAATATTCCTAATTTGCAAATAGATTATTTGAAACATTTTCTTACACTGCTTTAAATTTGCATTGTTCAAGTCCATTGGTTTCTACTCGCTTAGGGCCAGGGCGTGTGCTGGCCGTGTGGACTCAGGCTGGCCTCCCTCAAGCACTGCGCGTGCTTCTCAGCAAGGTGCCGACTCCCTGGGTTTCGGCTTCATCATCAAAAAGAGGCATAACAACACCGACCTCACAGGGTGGTAGGAAACCTTAATGCATGGGGTGGGGTACACAAGAGGGCACTTAATAAAAAGGTAACAATTGCTTGTTCTTAACTTTTTCATAAGTTATATAGAGCCTACAGCCTTGATGAGCATTTAAAAGGCAATGGAAATATACTAATTGAATAATTATTGGTGATAAGCATAATTAAATATGAATAAATTCTACTGAACTAATACCGAACCCTTTTTCTAGTATTTTAAAAAATATATGTCTTCATAAAAATCACCCAAGGCGCACGTCATTGGTGACTACTGAGTTTTGTTAAGACAAGTAGTAAAATATGTGGTTATTCTTTGGAGGCATAGCCTTCTGTAGTAAAAAGGAGTAGGGCTAACTATCTTTCATGAAATGCTTCTCTTTGGCTTAGAACCTAGCAACACAAGGGCTGTTACTCTTGGGTTTTTTTTTTTCTCTTCTCTTTTTTTGTTCTTAAAAAAGCATGTATAGAATATTTTTATTGTCATAAAATATGCATAACATAAAATTCATCATTTAATCATTTTAGGTGTATAGTTCTATAGCATTAAATTTATTCACTTTGTTGTACAACCATCACCCCACCATCCACTTCCATAACTTTTTCATCTTCCACAACTGATACTTTGGCCCCTGACAGCCATTATTCTACTTTCTATCTCTATGAATTTGACTGCTCTAGGTATCTCATGTAAGTGGAATCATATAGTGTTTGTCTTTTGCAACTGGCTTTTTCCACCTACCATGGCTTCAAGGTTCATCTATGTTATAGTATGTGTTTGAATTTCCTTCCTTTTTGGGACTGAATAATATTCCATTGAATGGATTTACCACACTTTGCTTATTCATTCATTCATCCATTGGACATTTGAATTGTTTCTATTTTTGGCTATTTTAAATAATGTTGGTATTTGTTTTGCTTTTTAATTGCATAATTAGCCACCATTTATACTTCACAATTAACAATTAAATGTATAATACCAGTACCATGGAAATACTGGTACTTTTACATTAAAGGTTAACAAGGGAGAAAAACATTTAAGAACAAATGTGCTGAGTAATCCTAAATACTCTGAAGTATAGGGTAGTTTGGTTTTCATAGTTGCTATGACTGAATTTTCCCTGACCAACTATAATTAAATATGTGCTGATGGATCTGTGTAATGCAAACCCATCAGAATGCAAGTTTAGTTTTAAATTCTACTAATTTGTTTTACTAAGTTAAATTTTGCTCTGTTGGAGTTTTATTAGAATAAATATTAATGATTATTAATCTTCTCTTGGATTTATTATTTAGGGTTTTTTTTTTGTTTTATATCAATACACTTGAGATTAAGAGTTCTTTCTCTTTTTTATTTAGCGTGGGGCAAATTCCAATTCCTTTTGATTAAGAAATCATGCTTTCTCTTGAAAATGATCTGTTTATATAGAGAATTAACAAACTTGAAATTGCAGCTCTTCTGACACATATATATCACCTAGGAATATCATTAGGGATACTGGACTCCATCTAGTCAAGCATCCGATTAAGTGCAAGTTGAGCAAATAGCCTAGAATTTTTAAGACTTTAAGCACTGACAATTTATTGTAATGAATGTTTATTTATAAAGTAGACTAAATTTGCTTTATTCACTGGCTAGTAACCATTTCTTTCCTCTTAGCTTATATTACCTGATGTAATCAGATGAGATAAAAGCTTAGTCATATATCCCGAGTATCTTTAGAAACATAAAAGATCTTATTTTAAAGACTCAATGAGAGATTACCTAGCTTTGGAGTAATTGAAAGAAAGTCAGAAAATGGTAGTTTGTGTACCCCAACAATGCGAGGTTTTATTTCCAATATTTCTAGGATTCCTAGTGATAACCTGAAGGGCGCCGTGGAACCAGTTGTTATTAACTGAAGAATTTTTGGTGTTGTTGATAGGACTTCTTTTGCTTTTTAGGTAAATGAAATTTAAAAAAAAATTAGATTACTGGAAATAAATAAAATCTTACATAAATTGTTTCTCTTTGAAGGAATTTTAATAAAACCATAATGCTGAAACTCTGATAGACATAAAGTACTGTGATTATTTTGTAGTTAATGTTCATTATATTATTATGGGAAAGTTGATGAAGAGAATGCCAGCTAAGTCTAGTATGTTTAGAAGAGACGTTAAATGGTCATCAATTCTAGTACTGACCCATGTGGCTCAGTTGGTTGGGCGTTGTACCACAAAGCAAAGGCTTGCTGGTTTGATTCCTGGTCAGGGCATACGCCTGGGTTGCAGGCCTGGTCCCTGGTTGGGGTGCATGCCAGAGGCAAGTGATCGATACTACTCTCCCACACTGATGTTTCTCTCTCTCTCTCTGTCTCCCTCCTTTCCCCCCTCTCTAAAAATAAATAAAAATAAAACCTTTAAATGGTCATCAATTCTACAAGGATTTTGTAGTTAAGAAGATATTGTTCCTTAGAACATTTGATAATTTGTAAATTTGAGCAAGATAGAAGTGATCTCTAGTAACATTTATACATTTTTCAATTGAGGTGAGATTCACATAAGATCAAGTCAACCATTTTAAGTTATATAGTTTAGTGGTATTTTGTACATTCACTATATAATGAAAACTATACATTAATTTTTACTAAATGCTAAGTGATATTAGTATCTATGGCATTCTTAGAAACTACTTTTGAAAGTTAAGGACCTTTTGAAAAGATTTCAAATTTCTCTTTACTTAGGTCATATCTGTTTAATTTTCAACCGACCAAAATAGAAGTCAGGAAAACAGGAGCTGATATCTAATAATCGTTTTCCTTCACATTCGCGGAGCTAATGTGATTGGAAATATTAAATTAATAAATTAGTAGAGAAACATAATTAACTGTTTCAAAGCTCCAGTCAAGGATATAATGTCAAGAGTATATAGTTTCTTTCACAGGAAATTCAGTGGAAGTTTGGTGAGTAGAAAATCTTGAGATATAATATTGATCGTTCAGGTGGCAGAATGGTAAAACATATAAATGCATATAAAATATATTCCAGTATTCAAATTTGTCACTAGACATAAGTTCCAGTGCCAAGTTTAATTCTCACAAAACAGTTGTTTTTTCCACTTTAACTCTAGATGCAATTCTCCTCTTACATAACTGTCGATTATATTAATAGTTATTTTTGAAACATGCTGTTAAAATAAATTGATAGCGGCAAGAAACTTTTCACCACATTCCTATATTTCTTCTTTTTCTTCCTAGACTAAAATAGAACTTATTTTTATATAATATCCCTGGGGTTTATCCAAAGTATAAATCCCATTTCCTGATGGTATAGAAATTATGACCACAGTTTTAGCTCATCTCTTAAGTACTGCAGGAGGTATTAACTTGATTAACTAGACAGGAGGGAACTGCCAAAGACCTTAGAAACTCAAAAAGCCCAATAGATTCTTTTTTTAAGAATCATGATGAGGATAGACAGCTTTTAGAAAAATCACATAAAAATAGATCAGAATGTGGTCATTCACGGAATTGCAGTGGCCTCTGTGTGGCTTTACTTTCTGTATCTCAAAGGAATGGCAAACAACTTGTTTGAAGTGCCATATATGAATTAAAGACGCTATATGTGTGCATTTACATTGTTCATACATGTTCATATAAAATTATTTCTAGCAGACTATTAATCCAGAAGTTTTCATTAAGTATGAAAACCAAAAATGGCTTCTTGACCATTGATATATATCCATCTAATCCTGTAGAACAGCCAATTATTACATGCTTTGCATCACACACACACACACACACACACACACAGAAAATCCTAATTATTTAAGGAAGAAGCTGAAAATAAAATAAAATGCAGGTAACACTGAACCAAATAGTTCACAATAATCTTACTTCAATATCTATATAGTTGTCTGATTTCTGTGTTTGGTAGACTCATTTATGTTGATCACCTCCTAACCTCAGTGAAACATATATTATCCTTATGACTTTCAAGCATAACTGTGTGTGTCGTCAACATCATAATTTTTAGATTATAAATTCATATAGGCAGAGGTTATACTTTATTGATGTTATGTAAAAATCATCTCAGTGAACAACAGTGTCATGTGCTTTAGCAGGCTCAGTCAATATTCATTGATGAACACTTAAGAATAGTATAGCTTTTCATATGTTTTAATATTTAATTGCTGAAATTTAATATATATTAAATTGCATTCAGCATTAAACTTTTAACGATGGTAAAGGACTCAGTAGGAAATCGTTTCTGATATGGCTCTTGATCATTATCTCTTGGCAATTCATGGACTCATTGCCAAAGTGATTCTATTGTACAAACATTTAGAGAATATTTACTCTATATAAGCTCTTTGCTATAAAGTAGGGCTACAAAAATAAACAAGCTCAAAATTTAGGGACTTCATGGAAGTTGACGTTGACGATATTTCAGAGAGGCAGATACAACAATACAGGTCAAATGTGCTGTGATAATAAACTGTGTTGGAGGACCAATCAATTGATTCCAAAAAGAGTGAGAAGCATAAGCCAAGACATGGGGGCATGAACATTTGTGAAATTGTGAGAAGGCTGGTGCAGCTACACCCCAAAGTGTGAGTGGAAGAGGGGTAGCAGAGGATTCTGGTTAGAGGTTAGAGCCAGAGTGTGAGAAGTCATTGAATATCATGCTGAAGGTTGGTACGAAGAAGCCACCGGAACTTGGAAAGCAAGGAAGTAACAATATCACAATCAGAGAAATAATTATTGCAACAGTGTGGAAGTTGTGTTAGAACTGAGCCAGACTGGTGGCAGGGAGAGAGAGAAGGTTCTCTGGGGAAAGAGCAGGGGCTGTATAATTGAGAGCTCGTGACTGACTCAAGATATTCTGAGTGGGGATGGATGAACAGGCATCTAAGAGAGTTTCATTTTTTCTAACTTGGGTACCTGGCAAGGTGATAGAGTGGATATTTGTTTTGGGTAACTTGATTCTGAAATTCTTTTGAAAAGGTAAGAACAAGCTATTCTTTTCACATGTTAAGTAATACTTGGAATTAATTGCAAAATATGTATAAGAAAATCAACTTCTGTTAGTGTTCTAAAATATTGTTATTAAATCTCATTTCTGTAAGTTTAATTTTTAATCTGGAAAATTATGTGGCTTGCGTAAGAATTAAATAAATAGACAAGTGGATAAAGAAGTTGTGGTACATACATACAAATGGAATATTACTTGGCCATTAAAAAGAATGAAACCTTACCATTTGTGACAGCTTGGATGGACCTAGAGGGTATTATGCAAAGTGAAATAAGTCAAAGAAAGATAAAAACCATATGATTTCACTTATATGTGGAATCTAGGGAACAAAAATCAACAAACAAAATTAAAACACTCATAGACACAGAGAACAGACTCATGGTTGCCAGAGAGGAGGGGTTTGAAGGTCTGGGTGAAAATGGTGAAGGGATTAAGAAGCACAAATCAGTAGTTATGGAATAGTCACGGGGATGTACCATGAATTATAACATAGGGAATATAGTCAATAATATTGTAATAACTATGTATAATACCAGGTGGATACTTGGAAAGTCAGGGGGAAAACTTTGTAAAGTATGATTGTCTAATCACTATGCTATACACTTAAAACTAATATAAAATAATATTGAATGTAAAATGTAATTAAAAAATAAAAAATTAAACCATCATTAAGGTTTGCTGAAGCTCTAAATTCTGTGACTATAAATTTCTCTTGCTCTAGTTTGTTTGAAGTGAAACATTCCCAAAGCAGAACCGTAATAGTAAGACACCGGTAATGATGTTTAAGCTCATTATGCTTACTGATACTTTACACGTACAGTGTTTATTTCCACTTTAATATACACTCCCTGGGCCCTTTTAAAACTGCTGTGGAAGTGAGGAGCTTGTCCTGACAATGAGTTTTGGAAGGATTAGTCACTCCTGACTTCTATTAAAGAAATTATTCATGACACTTAAAGAAAAATAAGACAGAGTTTATTCAGGGAGGCCATCCTTAGTGTTGTAGCGGGCAGTGCCATAGGGTTTTGCAGTGGGGGAGAGAGAGAGCTTTTTCTATTGTATTTGCACTTGGCAAATACAATAAGGAAAGGTAGGGGCTTATAGCCAAGAGCAGGGTGATAGTCATTGGATGGTCTGTTACTAAGAGGAAACCTCAGGCTTAAGGGATGTTCTGGCTAAACTGACCTAACAGGATCCTTGCTAAAGGCAGGCCAGAGTGCACAGCTGTCATCGGGGACATGAGGAATTTGATCAGGTATTGAGGGTGATCAGGTACAGAGGATGGGCACTTCTCACTAACCCAACTTAGCAGGAATCTTGCTGAAACTGGATAATGCAGAGATGAACACAGAATCCCTAAAGTGGAGGCCAGGTTGAAAAAGAGCTCTGAAGAGCTTGTCTAAATTGAAGTCATGGAGAGAATTGCTGTCATCTCGTAGCACAGAGACCCTGACCTGCTACTGTCTGTCTACTCTGGTAAAAACAATTCCTTCTCTCAACCCAGGTAACCTTTCAAGTGATCCATTGAGAGAGGTAACACACTCACCTTTAAGGTTGACTTTTAAATATATAAGTAGATATGTATACTGCACTGTATTTTCAGTCAGAACCAAAAATAAGAATTAAAAAAAAATCCTGATTACAAATATTTTCTGCCAGTAAACATTTGAAAAATAGTTTCTCCTTAACCAATTTTCCTGGCCCAGGGTTCCAAGGAGTGAGCAGCTCCCCTGGGGTCATGCACAGGCTCACAGTGAGCAAAATGAAGCCCGTTTTTCTCCTGCTCGTGGGTCTTCAATGCAGAAGCCCAGAACCTCATGTCAGGTCTCCTTAGTTTGGAAAAGATGACCGGATTTCACTGATTTAGTGTTAGTCTGTGAATATGTTTGCAATTTAGAAGTCTGCATCTAAATTCTGTGCATCATTGGGCATTTTAAATTGAAAAACAAACTGAGATGCAGGCTTGGACTATAATGAGGGAAACGCAGGTGAGAAATACTATTGTTGTCAAGGTTTATTTGACCCTTTCTTTTGCCACGGCCTGTGCTAATAAAATACTATGATCCTCCGATCCTCCGTAGGTCCTCACAGGTTAGCATTTTACACAGTGTTTGTGGTTCTTGTTCCCATCGGTGTGTCAGGCCCCTGTGAGGTATTGATTTCCTTCCGCTACGTATACAGGTTTGGTCTGAAGACATTGGCAGGTTCCAGAGACACATTGACTCAACATTCTTAAGCCCAGTAGTTATGCAATATAAAATTTGGAGGTCATTAATTGAAGTGAAATAATGGGAAATGAGAAAAGGAAACCCCATATTCTGCAAGAGTGGAAATCCACTTCTCCGTCTTTAAGGGAAATTGCTCAGCGGACATGGACTACATCACCGCTGCCTCTTGACAGGTTCACCTTGGAGAGACACAAATTAAATCCTTTCAGTTGCTGTTTTGAAGCTAAAAGTGTTTGACCGGTTCAGCCCCTGAATGGTGTTTAAGGAATAAAGAAAAAAGAGCAGGAAGTTCTAATTGGCAAATTACTCCTTGTTATTTAGTTTGGCTTCCAAGTTGGAAATTCCAATAATGAGGAGCTTTGTGGGACTTGCCCTTGAGCAGAACCAGGGGGCTTTTTTGTTCAATTACTATTTAATGTGAAGCTATTCAAGAAACATATTGTAACATTTAAGCCATCACATTCTATTATACAAATATTGTTGAATAATGATTTTTAAATCTCTCTCCATGGATGCTTTTATGATTCTGAACTGTCTAAGTGAAGTGTAAATTGCAAATAAGGCATAAATGGATTTTTCTTGTGAAGTAGTAGTTATAGGGGTGTTATTATTCAGTGAGTTTCTTAAAATTTTAGAAAATATGTTTACTTAACAGTTGTCTTACCTTCTTCATCATGGTTATTCTAATCCTGATTAGAAAAAATACTCGAAATATATATTTTTTAAAGTCATTCTACACTGAATTTACAGCAAGGTGAACATTTCCTTTTGATCCTAAAATTTCAGAATGTTAATGAAGAATTTATTTGATTGTTTACCTTAGTAAGTTATAAAAGATATTTTTGACATTAATTTTGACTTACACATTTAAATGGGAAAAAAAATGGGTTTCAACATTACCTTACAGACTAATCAATATTACTGTAGCATGGAGAGTTATTTTCTATTTGGAGAGATATTAGAGGCGTTAAGAAGGAAATATTTTTTACTTTCTACCATGAGGGTACCACTGAACTCAGAATTGACCTTGTCAAAGTTATATCAGGAATGAAGTAGAGAATTAGAATTTTTCTCAATGAAAGGCAATTAATAAAGATAAATGGTTATGTGTAATTTTTAAATTTCACAGAATATAGCCACATCATTTAGATAAATAAAAGCCATGACTTTTAGTTGAAAACTTCTGCATAAGTAGGTTGTTGGGTTTTAGAGGGAAAGAGATCTTTCCTTTCTTGATTATTGGAACTTTCCATATTCATTTAACAGTTTGTTACTTGGCTAAAGGGTTCTATGACACCTGTATTACTTAAGACAATAGTGCAGTTGAAATGACTGTGAATTAATTACCAGTTTCCTTTTTACATTTAAATGTCTCACACAGGAATAATTCATATAATGCCTTTGGAAATGCTAATGGCTCCTGAGGTACTAACCTTGTCTTGTTTCTAAATACTTACAAAATTGTGTCTCCCTCAATGGGCCATGGACTTAATCTGTGTTGTGAAGTGCTACACAGAGGTGTCAAGCTGGTAAATGGAATAGTTTTCTGATGAGATGGGAGTCTACAATTTTTTCCAAAATGTGTTTGGCCCCACTGACCAAAAAGAATGAAATTGCTTCTTTTTCCCCTAACATTTTAACTTCTCTAAATTGGAGTGTATTTTTGAAAGTCATGATAACAATCAAAAGTGCTTCAACATTGTGGCTCCTTTTTGTTATGCCCGTAACACAATGCCCATACACCGTGAATAACGAGTTCAGTTCTTTGAAATTACTGAAAAATTATATTAAGCACTCCCAGATCTTTGTGAGAGCCCAGCACATTCGGGGTGTTGTACCAGGCTGGGATTTGGGAGATGATGCAGAGGAGGCAGGAGTCATGTCCCCGCAGTGTATGTGTGGCTCGCAGAGCAGCTTGAATCGTTTCCTATAATTTGATGAGGCATAATGTGAGTAATCTTCTCGTTCATGATCCCTTTAGCCTGTCTTACCCGCCCCCCACCTTTTTTTGGTGGTAGTTTGGGAATGGATTGGAAGGGCACCAGACTCTAGGTGAGGAAATGAGTAGGAGGCTGTTGCCAATGGCCTAGGCTGGAGAGGATGGAGGCCTAACTTATGGCAGTGAGCCAGTGCGTCTGAATAGGAAGGGGAAGATTCTACAGTTTTTAAGAAATTAATCAGGCTGATTGCTGGCTGAGTAATTTGAGGAGTAAGGTGGATGTTTTATAAGGATAGTGTAGTAGAAATTATTTGCTTAAATATTTATTTTCGTTGATAGCTCATTATTCTTTTAAGCTTACTGTGACAATTTTACTGAATGTCTAAAATTGCAAATAGGGACATATTTAATGTTCTTTCCTGCATAAAAACCCTGTAATTAATTCTCATTCACTTAGGTTTGCACTAAATCCAGTTCCTTAATATGGTATATTAACTACTTATAGCTGTGTTAGAAAATTACCCCAAATTTTAGTGGCTGGAAACAACACACCTTTATCACCTCATAGACTCTGTGGGTCAGGTGTCTCTCAAAGAGCTGCAGTCCAGGCGTCAGTGAGGGCTGCTGTCACATCCAGGTGCAACCTGGGGAGAATCTGCTTCTGAACTCATGCACGTGAGCCGCGAAAGACATGCGGGCCTCTCCAAAGACCGCCTCGTGTCACGGCAAACAGCTTCCCCCAGAGTGACGGATGAGTAATCCACAGGGAGAAGGGGCACCCAAGACAGAAGCCATAGTTGTTCTATAACTCACCTTGGATGTTACAGCCCATGACTTTTGTTGTTTACTATTTGTTAGGAAGTA
Organism: Mormoops blainvillei; assembly: GCA_004026545.1. Taxonomy (NCBI): domain Eukaryota; kingdom Metazoa; phylum Chordata; class Mammalia; order Chiroptera; family Mormoopidae; genus Mormoops; species Mormoops blainvillei. Next base: position 5,530 of record PVJD01002966.1, on the reverse strand, counting down.
AAGCAATAACTCAGCCCACATTCAAGGGCTGAAGGCTACACCAGCTGGGGGTCTCTTGTGTTTTTCTTAGAGGCTGCCTACTGCACGTGGCTTGCATCATGTGGACCCTGGTTACCCAGACCTCCAGTTTCATGCCTTGCTAGGTTTCCTTTCACACTAAATTCCAGACAAATCAAACTTATTTCAGTTCCTGAAATGCTCCAGGCTCTCTTGCCTCCAGAACCTCTCTTCAGGTGGCTAACTCACATGTACCCTGTAGATTTCAGCTAAATATCATATTCTTGGGAAGCCATTTTCTGACTATTCTCTCTTAATTCCTTAATTAGAATAAGCACTCCTGCTGCTTCTTCAGTTTTAGGGTGTATCAGACTTTAAGATTATTGCTTTTTATGTTGTGTGCCTTTTCTACCCACTGTAAGCTGTATCCCTAACACTAAGGCTTCTGCCTGGCACAATACTAGATACCTATTAATATTTGTGGAATGAATGGCTAAACGAATCCTAAGATGCTTAAGATATGTTCAACGTGATCAACGAGTTTTATGTTCCCTAATGTATGGATGGATCTGTGAGAGAGCCACCACATGTAACTTCCTCTGAATACATTTTATTGAGCCAGATCTCAAGTCTATTGCTTTGAAAAACAAAAAAGCCAGATTTCTGTTTTATTATTTTATTCTATTTTCTCCTCTCATTTTATAACTTATGTAGACTTGTGTTGCAGATTGAATTTGGAGTTTAGAGAATAAGATTAAGAAAGAAAGCACCATTTAAGAGAAGCTTCATTCGTTTCAGAGAAACCAGTTCTTGTTTTGACTTAAACTGTCTTCACTTGCTTTGAAAGTTGGCAGTGGCTTATGTTAAGAAGAATAAAAAGAATTTAGTTTGAGCATGGTATATTTGCTTTCAACTAGAAGGAGTATTAGGTGGCATTAAAATTTTTGCACTGAAGCCCTGGCTGGCGCGGTTCAGCAGATTGAGTGCCGGCCTGTGAACCAAAAGATCACTGGTTTGATTCCCAGTCAGGGCACATGTCTGGGTTGCAGGCCAGGCCCCCAGTTTGGGGCACACCAGAGGCAAGCAACACCTTGATGGACCTCTCCCTCTCTTTTTCCCTCCCTTCCCTTCTCTCTAAAAATAAATGAATAAAATCTAAATAAAATTTTTCCATTGAAAATGCAGCTATAATAGTTTGTATTTCCTGGCTTCACACTTGAGGCAACTTTATGTGATTGTGATTATGTATGTTTTTATTTAAAAATGAGAGTAACAAATTGTTTTTAGTGAATAAACACAATAATGAAGCAGTCCAGCGAGAAAGAATGTATATGTTTTAACTTCTTCAAAGAGGAGTCTCTTTTCAGTTTAGTGTTTTCATCAATTTCTACTCACTTCTCAGATATAACTTATCTCCATATCTTCATGGGATTCCTTCTGGCCAAACTCACCTTTAACAGCTTACTGCCAAAAGCAGGGCCTTTGGGTGCTTATCTAATTGAACTTTCCTACTGTACTTCACTCTTGAGAACCGCCTCTTTTTTGAACCCTTCCCACTTGGAGGTTTCAGGATGCCACTCTCCTGGTGGTGGTTCCCTTCCTCTTCCTCCTCCTTCGCCATTTTTCTCATTTTCTTCTCAACTGTCTTTTTAAGCTCCTCTTTGCCTCCTCCCTAAGGATGTCCACAAGTTCTATTTTGACCCTCCATTTTTTTTTTTGCTCTCTATGGGAGCTCATTCCTTGTTTGATATCTGTCACCTGTATCCTGATGACTTCATATCTCCAGCTTAGCTACTCCAGGTCTCAGGCTTTTATTCCAATCTCTGTTGACTTTCCATCTAGATGTTCTGCAAGCACCTCAGACTCGAAACTTGCTTCTTCTCTGCACCTTCTTCCTGATCTCATCTGATGGTTCTATCATCCATCCAGTTCACTTATTGTTTCTAGATTCCTTCTTTTCCCTCACGCATTCCTCTATGTTACTATCTAATTACCAAGTCCAAGTGATTTTTACCTTCTCAACCTTTTTCTCCCCCAAACATCTGAGAGCTATGACACACTTACAGACATCATTGCCATTAGGTTACGATGTCTGTGAGTCTCACTGGAGGTTGGGATGCAGGCCTTAGGGGAAATCCTTAGAGGAAGTGGAGGTAGTTTGAAACAGGCCTCTACATGGTTCTGATAAACTCCAGAGATTGAGGCTTACTATCGGCAGCACTGGGGGGATCAGATACTCTCTTCCTTGCAGATGTAACCGTGTTAGTTCAAGCCTTTATTAATTCTCTACTTGACAACTGGAACACCATTCCACCTTTACTGTAACCTATCTTTTACAGAGTTGACAGAGTAATTATTGAATAAAAAGCCTATCGTCTCCCATTTAAGACTTTTAAAGGCTCCCCATTATGCATAAGAAAACATAAAGGAATTCTATGATCTGGCCTCTGTCTTCATTTTCAGCCTTTCATTGACTCCACAGCCATGTGGAACTTGTCGTTTTGAGCAGTCTCTTCTTTTTCTCATCTTAGCACTTTCCTGTCTGAGGTATTCTTTACTTTGTTTTTTGTTTGGCTGACAGCTGTTTATCATATAATACTCATTCTTTCAAGAAACACTTCCTGACCCACATCCTTCTTTCCACAGTCCTTTCAAGATATGTTCAATGTGTACACATAAAATTCTGTGAAAATCTAAGTCATTGCACTTGCCATAGTTCACCATTATTATCTGTTTTTTAATTTTCTTTCCATTGACCAAGAGTTATGTAAGGTGAGGATCATATCTTACTCATCTTTATCTCTAGTGTCTATGTATTATCTCAGTATATTTATAAATGTTTGTTGAAGGAAAAGATGAATTAATAGATTTAAGCAGTTTATCCATATCTTCACTTAAAAATATTTATTGTTTACTTACTTAATGCTAACCACCCTTTTGCACACAGAGTGCTGTAGTAATTTTTATAAAATGTAATGGATTTCTGCCTCCGTAGGTCTTACATCATTTTGCTAATACATGTTTATATAATAACTGTTGGTATTTATATATACATTTTGATAGGGAGAAGGGACTTTCTTGATAAACGCTGAAAAATTGGGGCCCTCTCTTGGTGAATAATTGAATCTCTGCTAATTATTTTTAAAATTTGTACTATGGATATTTCTTTCTTCAACATTTTCTCATTGCAAGTACTTATTAGGTAGAGTTATGGGAAAACCCTAGTAAGTCATAATAGTAAATATGGTACAGTACTGGACAATGTTAAAAAGTAATATTAAAATAGGATCTAGTGTTTCAGTTAAAATTTTGCTTCAATTACTTTGGTCACAATAACAAACCTTCCTTTAATATCATATAACTACACAATATATTCTTTCTCCAATACTTGTATAGATCAAAATTATAAAATTAGTTTCCTTATAGGCATTTCACAATAAATATCACGTCAAGAAAGAGATAAATTGTATCTTATTTTTGAAAGTAGGAGTGTAGAATAGACCTGTTGATAGGTCCATAACTCTAGTCTAACAGTGGTAGATGCTGTTCTAATTAATGTATAAGTGGGCTCTATATTAAGAGTTATATTTATAAATAATAATGAATATTGTTATTTGCAGGAGGAAAAACTCAGGTCAACAAATCAGATACTTCATGAGAAAAATGAAAATGAATATATAAAATGAATACTATTTTTGTGCCATGGTATACCACCATGAATTAATCCCCACAGTTCAAAATACTACTGTGCATTATGTGCTAGTAGAAAAATCAAAACACAATATTTCTACAAAGTAAGGTCTGACTCTAGAAGGTTTAAAGAGTTGTATTATTAGAAGAGTCTTTGGAATTTATCCTTTCATTTCTATCTTTCCTAAAAATGAAAAAATCTGTATCTTTAATTCCTTATTTTCAAAGAATAATGCATAATGTCAGGAAGTACATCCCAGTATATCAAAACTCCTCTTTTAGTTCAATAGAATTTATTAATAGCTTATGGAAATTTTTCTAATACTCCTTTTACTTTAAAAGATTCTATTATTAAATTAATATGGTATAATTTATTTAAGTGTGGATATTGGATTAGATTACTAAATAACGTTTTGAGATTTTATTGAAATTAAAATTCTTTTATATATTGTCAAGAGTTAAAGTGGGAAAAGCAAATCTGCTATAAGACCCTTATTTTATATTTACCAATCACAGTGAATCTGACAGCTTAGGGCTCCAAAAAAAGTAAGCTCTTCAAAGGGTGTTGGAATTAACCTCTTTGGAAACTTTCTTGAGAATTTGAAAGCAAGGCTATTTAAAATCTGATGGCTTTCCCTCCCTGAGGTATTGGTGCTTGAATGAGTATCAACCCTTCTTCCTCTGTGTGACACTATTTGTTGATGAATTTGTGACTAGCTATCCCTCTACTCCTGTTCAAATATAATGTTTTAAATTTTAAAAACTTACTGGCACTTTTCTGCATCATGAGTCTCTAAATCTAGTTATGAAGAACTTCATTACAACCTGTATCTCTATCAATGCCCTTCGTACTTGCCCTGGATAATGATATATAAGAGAAAGAATCTTACTGCCCTGGTTAATAATATCTTGATCACATATCTTTCTTTCATTTCCCTGTACCATACCCATGAACCACCCTCATCTTTTTTTCTTTGTATATTCCCATTACATACCTGTAAAATATGTGGTCTTAAAAAACCAAAATTTATACCCTACCAAAGATAATCTGATAAGCCAGGCAACAATACAGCAATATGCTCAAAACTTTATTTGAAATAATCTTGCGGTCAATCATATTTTACATTCAGCTTTTTTGGTATCTACAACAGCGCTGGCCAATGGAAATACAATGCGAACCACAAAGGCAATTTAAAATTTTCTAATAGCTACACTTAAAAAAATAGAAAGGAACAGATGAAATTAATTTTTTTGAAGTCATAAAGATATTCTCCCTTTTTTTTACTGACACTATTACAGATATCTTCATTACTACCGTCTTTGCCTGCCTCCACTCAGCCCCCGTCCCCCTTCCCTCTGGCCATTACCACACTGTTGTTTGTGTCTATGGGTTATACGTGTATGTTCTTCGGATAATCCCTTCACTTCCTTTCATCCAGCTCCCTCTTCCCTCGCCCCTCTGACAGTTGTCAGTCTTCCATGTGCCCATGCCTCTGTTTCTATTTTGTTCATCAATTTATTTTGTTCATTAGATTCCGCATGTAAATGAGATCATATGGTACTTGTCTTTCTCTGACTGGCTGAAATTAATTTTAAAATACATTTTATTTAACCCAGTGTATCCAAAATGTTCTTTTTAATAATCAACAGAAACATTACTTACTAAGTCTTCAAAAATGGCAGAGCCACCTGTTCTTTATTTTCTCATTAATTTGCACATTATTGTATTATTGAATCTTATTGCCAGATAATCTCAAGTAAACCAAAAGATTGTTAGAAATATAAACTTTCATTCACTACCATTATGCTGAAACTCATTTATAAAGATACTGTACCTTGAGAT